>PGTU02011597.1:0-14000 GCA_002896215.2 Cicer echinospermum | reverse complement strand
TGAAACTATTCTATTTTCTTATGTTTGTTTTGTTTTTTATTGGAAAATAAACTAAACTGTCATGTCTTCTATGTTTGGTAAAAAGACAGGGAGAGAGAAATAATAAATTTTTAATAGAAAAATATATATATATATATATATATATATATATATTAGTGTTTTTATAATTTGTATTTGAAATAAAAAATTGTGTTGTGATTTAATGAAAAAAATTTATATTTTTGTCAAGTTTTTTGCTTTATATTTTATCCGGGTGTTTGATAAATTTCTAAATCAAACCAAGTATAATAAAAGTTAGTCTTGTTAAATTTTCTATTTTTAAGAAATTAAATGCATTTAAACGTTAGGCAAATCTTTTTTATACATAAGTTTTTATACCATCTCTTTTGCATTTTAATAGTTTTTGGTTTTCTCCAAAAAAAATTCAGAGGTGGTTTTTTACAAAATAAAACTCATATTATATGATTAAATAGTGAATATATAAGTTGTTGTAAAATATAAATGCCTCTATTCTCCACAAAAATAAATTCATATATTTTGTAATCATGTTTAATTATATAATAAATTACTAGTTCATTTGGATCATGTTTACATGTCCCAGGTAGGTAGTTTAAGTGGTAAGTTAAAAGATGTTGAATGAAATATAAGAAAAAGAATATGAATTTAAATCTAGACAAACTAACCTAACAACTAGAGTTACTTTGATGAGATATATGGCAATATCAATACATTCTCCCAAGCAATAAAGATGAACCATGGAGTGAAACAATTAGGACCCTACAACAATGTGTCAAAAGATGCATATGTTTTCTTTCTCCAACCAAGTTTTTGTCTAGTTAATAAGGGCAAGAAAACTAGTGAATTAGCACGTAACTTTTGCAAAATGTTAAAATTTAACTAAATTGATTTTCAGTTTAAAAAAGTTGAGTTCTATAAATTGGTGAACCATAAATTGGTGAACGAATTTATTACTCTAAACCAAATCGAATTAATTTTCACTTAGTTTTATCTATTTGAATTGAACTAAATCGTTATAATATGAATGATATTGAACTAAACTATTTTTGTATCAAATTGAACCACACTGTTTTATTTCTATAAGTTTTGTGTTTTGTTCTTATAAGTCAAAATTTACATAATTACCTTAATTACTTCTAAGAAACAGGTTCGGTTCTAGTTTTTTCGAACTGAAAACTAGTTTAGTTCTAGTTTTTAAAAATCAGTTCGATTAATAAATTATTTTTAAAAAAACAGTTTGGTTCTCAATTTTGATAAGTCAGTTATGTTTAAAAACAATTCGGTTCAATTATACAGTTTGATTTAGTTTTAATTTTTTTTGAATACTCTAGTCAAAGGACCTTGAAATATCACAATGAATTAAATCAAAAGATGATGTAGCACAATGGTTATGAGCTATCAAAGGTAATCTATGCAACTTAAAAAGAAAATTTTGGCATGAATTTTTATATAGTGGAAAAATAATTGATTTTTACATTCATCATAACTAACTTAATGAAACACAAATTACAAATAAATGCAATTGTGTAATACAATTGATATGAATAAATCTTGCTTCGACTAAAAAAAAGATAGGAGATTCTACTTTGAATCTTGCCTAGATCCTAAGCCTTTTCTCTTTGGTCCCAAAGGAAGAAACCATGCACCTTCAAATTATAATATGAAAAATGATTTCAAATAATAATTTTGATCTCGAGTACAATGTCTGTGTTTTTGTGTGTAAATTTTAAAATGCGTGTAAGTGTAAAAGGTAAAAGTAAAAGTAAAAGATAAATGGACAAAGATAAACATATAAAGTATCATATGCAGGAAGTTTAATAGTTCAATTGATTTGAGTTAAGAGTTTAAAGAGTTAAAGACTATAATTTAAATTCTAGAAAAGGTGTAAAAATATATAAAAAAGTATCTAACGTAACCTAATTACTAACATTGATTATAAAAAATATATAAAAAATGTCATATGTGATATATATGTATATTGATATTCAAATAACACAATTATAATATAAGCTTCACAATAAAATATAATATACTTCCATAGCTCCAATAGTCTCCTAATATAGTTGCAAACAATTATTATTGAATTAGTACAACAATTCATGAGTGAATATAAAATATAATTAATTAGACAATTTTTTTTAAGAAGTCAAAATTTATTAATACGAATTATTGGAACCACAAAAATGTGCCTAAAAGAAAAATAATATACAAAGATCAACTAAATACTCCAAACACAAGCTCGAAGCTTTTAACTCTTACGGAATAAGCCAGAGAAAAAATGAGCATGAACATGAAACTGATTATGAAATGTTGCATAAACACCAAAGCAATTCAAAACCATGAACCACACTTTTCCAAATAAGGAGCAATATACAAATAAATGGTTTTAAGATTGCACTACACCACACTTATCATTAAATAGCCTTCACGAGAATAAGAATACCTTCAACAATATTGTTTTATCAACACAAACTTGCCAAATGGACAAGAATGAATAATCTATTTGTCATGAGCATGTTGTACCCCCTTTTGTCTATATAATATTCACTTGAACCATTTTTCATTGTAATTTATCCACCAAATTTTCATGCAAAAAAATATTACCTACAAAAGATGCACACTCCTCAAGTAACTCTTTCATCCCAATGAAACAAATGTCTCCTTCAACCCACCTACCCTATAACCTCAAAGCTAGCTATTACCTATCAGGTATACTATAATCACATCTTTATTGATAGTAAGGTTGAACAATATATGAAGATTTATGGATAAAATTTATGCTTCACCGACCTTTTCAAAAGGAAGTAATCCTACCATCATCCGCCACTCAAATAAGATTATTTAAAAATCAATTCTCAATCCAACGTTCTGATTAACACAAATATGTTATATCCTTCCACCACAGTGACAATTTACTAGATCTAGACATATCTCTTTTGCCCTCACCTAAATTATATCTAAATGATAATATTTTATACCACAACTCACTTTGATTCACCTAAACTCTCACTCCCATTTTTCTAACAAAACAATATTATACACTCGTAGATTACACACACACAAACCACCCAACTTACAATCAAGACATCCCAAATCCCATTTATTTCAATGGACCCCTTCACACACAAAAATTAAAAATCAATTATTTTTAGAAATAATGTATGAGGGAGAAAGACAAGAAGGAAATAAATACAAAATGTTAAATCCCTTAATTAGGATACCATCAAGGCTTTCTCTTTTGGCTTTCCATGTGTTCTTAGACCACACATGGATACGTGTAACAGCCACACCACACATACAACTACATAATAAATATAAATAAAATAGAACATAAAAGTTTATTAATTAAAGTCCCTTTTATCCCATTCTTTTTCAATTGAAGCAACAATTCTACTTCTTCTTTATTGGATAAATTAAAAGCAGCATGTCTTTTTAGAAAACGGTTCCACTATATATTGCCATTGCCAATGCTCTCTATATTTTTTATTTAGAAGAAACAGACAAATCAATCCACTAAGTACCTCAAAATAATTTCACACTATAAAGATCCCTTAAATACAAAGTATGATATAATAATTTGAGATCGATGTATATAACATTACTCATTAGAGGCAATAATTGAAAATATAATTATATTATACTAAAAATTTAAAATAATATTTATTTGTGATAATTTTTCTCTAAATGACATAGTAAAACAGAGAGTATATATATTTTAATCTGACCATAATGTAGCAATTTTAGCTACTTTTACAGGTTCTAGGCATATCATTCATTTGTACATTGTAAGAATATAAAGTTAATTTAGTTGGAGTGTAAGATCTTAAGGATTATAAACTAATAATTAATATAATAAGGTTACTTAACAAGTGTTTCAAGCTTTTTGGTAGCATTTGTAAAAAAATTATGATAGAGTGGTTGCAATAAAACGGCATTATCAATGTAACAATACTTTTGGTGCTATAAATTATTTTGTACTTTTTCATTGATTTACAACTTTATCATTACCTTCAAAATGTTCAAAATATAAGCAAGGTGATATAGTGCTAGATATGTTGCTAAACAAGAAGTGGAATTATTCGTCGTAAAAAAAGTGGAGGAATTATTAATTAATAAATAAAAATAAAATAAAGTAAAATCAAAATTTAATATTACATATATAGTATTATATAGCTTGTATATGTTATAATAATATATTTTAAAAGTATTTTAACTAAATATTTTTTATTAATACAATTTTAATTAATTGATTATATTTATTTCATTTGTTTTATCTTAGAAGAGATATTGATAAATTCTACTATAATTAACTCACAAGTTTAAATCAGACAAAACATCAAACATAATAATATCGATATTTGTCAGTTGAGCTAAAGTTTAATTATTATATTTATTTAGTTTTAATTGTTAGAGTTATTTTGTGTGTGTGATTGATTAATGGAATGTGATTGAAGTTCAAAATAATATTGATATGTCACTACGTGTGGTAATTAAGTCAATAATCGTTCATGAAATTTAGATTTGATATGCAATCGTGCAGAAAGTGACTCCATGATAATAAGTTTCTTAATTGTCTGATCTCGATCAAACGTCTTACTCTCAAACAGTTTTTAATTTTTTTTAAATAAAAATTACGGATAATTTGAGATCGCACATTTAAGTCCTAATTCATGCCCATAATTTGTATGCCATGTGTTGAAAACTGGTTAGCTAATACAAAAGAATATACATTAAAATTAACTCCAAGAAAGAAAAAGGTTAAAAATATCATCAATGGCTAAAAGCAAACTTATGGTTCAAATTGATGATTTTGTTATATATTGTATATTGTATATTTACACGTTGGTTTTGGCATCAAGTATCAACCATTTTATACATATCAACAACAAAAAGTATCAACCAGATTATAATGAATGACACATTGAGGAAGTGATTGGCTTCAATTATAGAGCACTATAATTTTCCTCACTACCTTTTTATTAGAGTAATTTTATCCACTAGTGTTTTGCTTTTCCCTTTTTCTTTTAGTTAAAATGCTACTTTTTTTCATGGCTTCTTTTAATATAAAAAGCTAACAAAAATGTTACAAATTATTGTTCGTATTTCATCAACAAAATGTGCTAAATTCAAGTATGTACAATGAATATGAGCCCAAAATAATTTAATAAAAACTATTTAACTAGAGCATGTTTGGGTTCTAAATGTATACTTCTTTTTACTAAAGTGCTAAATGTACTTTACCAACAGAAAATGATATTTCACTATATATATGTGTGTGTTTGGATATTGTTTAAATCCAAAGAAAAAAAAAAAATTCTAAAGCAAAAATTTGATAAAAAATGAGATTTCTTTCAATGCAAATAATAAGATTTTATTATAAATTATATATAAAAGAATTATTTTTATTATATATATATATATAAATTACTTTTTTTTATATGTAAAATATTTTAGTTGAGCATGTCAATTGAATATATATATTTTTGATTGAATTGAGTATGTTAATTGATGTATATTTTAACACTTGTAAGATATTTCATTTGTTATGATTAAAGATTTTTATTTTTTCTAAGCCCAAATATAAATGAAAAAAATAATAATTAGGAGTTTTGAAGCCCTTGTTTTATAAGCTTTAGCCTTAAGTAGGTCCTACTTCCGAAACAAGATAGATTGGAGGTTATCATCTATCATGCTTTTAATTTTATTTTTTTATGTTTGAGATAACAATGTTCAGCTTTTTAATTTGTCCTCTTTCTATCACCTTGTTTCACTTTTTTAAATCTACCTTTTTTCTAGTTATGCTACATTTTATATGTATTGTACTATATTTTTGGAGTAGTTGTTACAAGACTATATCTTAATTATATGATATTAATGTTGATATATGATTATATGGTTTAGTTTCTCTTAATTAGTTTAGATGATATGGTTGTATTACTTGTATGAGAATTATGTGGTTTACCAAAAACTAGTCAGAAAGTGTATTGAAAGTAATGTAATTTTAAAAAATAAAAAATAAAAGACCTTTTTCCCATGCATGGTTATAACTTATAACCACCATAGCTAAGTAAGGGTGGCAAAATTTTATGTGATGCTTGCAGCGGTTGCAACTGTAGCTAAAGTACTTAATTAAATATTTTCTTTCCTTTGTTAGTCGCGGTTAATTTGATCATAGCTAAAAAATTGGTAATTATGGTTAAGAAAAATGCTACCACATTCTAAACTATAATCTATAGATAGTATTTAAACGTTCTAAGGGGCATTTAATTCTTAAAAAAATCTTTAAATATCTCTCACTTAATATTAGTATTTTTATTGCACTTTCTTTTAACAAACGCATCCATTAATTTCATAAAATATAACACCAAAAATAATTATTTCATAGAAATTATTTAATTAATTCGTCTTTCATAAATCATGTTTAATGAATGCAATTGGATATTGTTTAAGAATAAACAGTTATCTTTTTTGTTTTGCTTAACTGAATGTAATTAAATTGAATATATCTACTACTCAATTAAGAAACAGCTACACATTACGTTATGAACTCAAATCAAGACACTTAATACAAATACAAACGCTTATTAATTTAAAGGGTAAGATATGAAATTGATTTATTTGAGTATGATTTTTTTGAGTTCATGTTTGGATGGTGTAATATGTTTTCAATTGTGTCTTAAATCTTAATAAAGAGTTTACAAGTTATTTAAGAATTGTGTAAATGAAGTTGTAACCTCTATCATAATTCAGAGGGGCCAATTGAGAGACAATAAATAATTGGAAGGGTTAACAAAAACAAACTCCAACCAACTTTGAAAAGATGTGCCTAAAAAAATTTATCAAATCTTTCAACAATTAAATTAAACATTTTTGAATCGATTAATTCTATTATTTTTAATATACTCTTGAATTAATTCAAAAATATTTCATATAAATAGTTGAATATTTGACATAAAAAAAATTAGTAAATTTTATTTATATTTTACTTAAAATTTAAAAAATTAATTGTATTTATTATTAAATTTCTTTATAACTGTGAAATTAATATTTTTTTCTTAAAAAAGTATTTCTATACTTATTTAACTACCCCACACAAAAAGACATATAGTGTTTCTCAACTTTTAATCTTTACTTTAGTATTGAAAGTAGAAGAAATACTGTTAAATATGCTTCATTGGGAACCAAGAAATTCTTAACCACAAGAGAAGGACATAGAACAAACACAATTTTTATCAACACATGATATTTAAAAGCACATGTTTATAGACATAAAACATAGTATTACATAACTCAAAAACCTTAGTGTGACTTAAAGACTCTATCTAACCATATAAGCACCAACATCACCTCTCCATCTTGAAACCATAATCCAAGAGGGGGCAACAAAACAAACTACTACATCAAAGTAAATCAAATCACGTGCTTCTTTGTAACTACTAAAATCCATCATCACGTGACTTTTTACTTTACTAAAGCAGTAAAATGTAAAAAAAGTGCTTTATACACCCATACAATGTGTAGTTTACTTTTTATAAAACAAAATCAGATACTTCATCGTGATTTTGTCATTTTTATCACAAAATTATATATTCAGTAAATAGATTGAGTAAAAACAAGATCAGTGTTGTTTTGTTCTGGTCAGTCTAATTAAATTTCAATCGTTAAATTGAATTTAAATATTAATTCGATCAACGATTAAAATTTGATTAGACTAGACCAATAATGTTCTATTTGTTCCAGGAGTTGTGGTAAGGTGATTGAATAGAAGCCAGTTCTTTTTGCAAGTTGAGATTCTTATAGAATCTCTTAATAAATTCTTCAGCCGCAATATCCACATGACTATAATCTTCTCCTTCCTCTTCCTTTAAAGGAAACGGCGAATCTGTGATTCTAAGTTGTTTTTTTCCAATAGGGCTTTTGTCAAATCCCGACAATGCCACTAGCGGAGAAGGAGAAGAAAAAGAAGAAGTTTCCATGTCATTGAGAATCTCTAGAACTTTTTGAACGGTGGAAACATCGTGGTACTGGTGGTGGTGGTAGCGGTGGTGGTTGTTCTTTTTTTGTTGTGGAATTTAATGACGGTCGGACTGTTGCTACAACTAAATTCGTAATCATGGGGAGATACAAAGGATGAGACGGCGGCCGAGGAGTAGTGGCGGAGAGTGAGAGTGTTTGTGATGGCTTTGACCGCCGCAATTTTGCCACGTTTAACCAAAAGATTTAATTCGGATATCACTTTGCTCTTGGCTATGACTTTCCTTAACATGAACAAAATGATGCGTATTGTCTTCCATACTTTTTTGCTACAATTGATTGGTTTGTTTCAATTTCCATTTTAGTAACGGTTTGATGAGTTTTTGTGTGTTTTTTCTTCTTTTGTTGAGAGAGAGAGTGTTTGATTGGATTTGAGATATATTTGTTATATGGTTTTGTGATGGGGAGTTGGAGTTTGGGGGTATATAAAGGGATTCCAAGATGAATTATCCATTAAGAAACAGATTTTATATAATTGAGCGTTTGTGCAAAAGATAACTACACTAACTTAAAAGTTCCACTTAGCACAATGTAGGAGTATATGTGTATAATTGTTATGATAATATCTCTTCTCTTAAATATAAAATTTTATTCATCAAATTACGAGGATTAAAAAAGTGAATAATAATATTAAATTTATTAAAAATTAATATATTTTTTCTATCATATAAAAATACGGTTTTTAATTTTTATATTATATTTTTTCTCCTTTTAAATATTTTGTCTCTCATTTGAGATTTAACACTCATGAGTTTATTTCCGATATCTATATCTGAATATGTTGTCAATTTTAATATATTCATATAACAAAACAAACAAACAAAAACAAAATTAAAACTGATGAATCATATTAATTTTCTTCTTTCCAAAGCTCAAATTTGAATAATTGTTTAAGACATCTAAATCTAGTACCAGTAATAGACCAACAATGTATTACTTTATACTATTTATCTCTGAAGTTGGTGAACTTAAGATGTTCTCATATTACTCATATTTTTTATATATATGAATAGTAATATCGTTCCTCTAATTCTCCTCACATATTTTTTATGAAAAAATATTATGCGAGTTGAATTCTAAAGGATTAATAGAGAATATTATGTGAGTTGAATTCTAAAGGATTAATAGAGGCATAAACACTCAAACAAAAGTGTTTCATATTATCACCACCAAGGAGTTATTTTTAATTTGACAAATAAAAAATTAATATTTATTAAAGTGACTTTGATAATTATTTTATTTTTGAAAAGATTTGAATTACATTCTTTAGTAACAACCAAATTCTTCTCTCAATTGCATCAATTTTTCTTGGCGAGATTTATACTACCTTTTTTCGTTTCAAAGAGAATATCTTTTACTTTTTTAGTGCTACTCTGATCTTAAATATAAATAAATAATAAGATAAATTTGGTGGTCATAAAGATATACAAAATCTAACTAATTTGACTATATTTAATACTATAATTCTCAAAATATCATTTAATAAATTAAGCTTTCATACAAAATTAAATAAAAAATACTAATTAGAGAAATACAATTAACTTTTATTACATTATCCACCATTCTTCTTAATATGTGTGGATTTAGTTATTTTCTTTTTATAATTGAGATATAAGAAAATAAATGAAGTATATTATTTCTCACATTTGTCATTTCACTCACTTTTTTAAAGTCCACTCGTTTTTAATTGGACCACATTCGTTCTTAAATATAAAACACTTTTGACATTTTTTTTCGTCTTGTATTATAAGACTTTTATAAAAAAAATTAATTACATTAATTATTTCTTTTATAACATATTATTAATTAATTTATATCTTTTTATAAATCAACAATATAATATACATATTATAATAAAAATATTAATTAATTATTTCACTTTAAGAATAAATTGATAAGGTTGGATTAATTTAATATATATATATATATATATATATATATATATATATATATATATGACGTTAATACTAAAGTACTCGTATTCGTATAAAATCTATTTAATTTTGTGTTCATACTTGTAGTACGAACTTTTATCATACTCATCATTGATTATTTTTTCAAGTATTTGTTGGACATAAATCAAATTATTATCTCTAGTTTGAAATAGTGAAATAGACTGGGAAGAAAAAAGTTTATATAGAGAACAACACACAAAGTTTAAATTGTATTTTAAAATATTTTCTTAATTAACAAAGTTTTTAATTATTTCTAAAAAATAATATAAGTTATAAAATCATTTAAAAATAACGTACACGTGTTTTTTTTAATCTTCATTCATCACCAACTTAACAGTTATGTCTAATCATTTTGTTTTAAAGAGATTTTTTTTCTTTGAACTTAATCCACTAACAAGTAATAACCTGATTACAATTGCTATAGAATGTTTTTGTCAATTGACTATTTTCAACCTTGCACGTATTGATTTCATTACATGAAATGATCATAAGATCACATAAAATTTTATCAAATATCTCTTTGAACACACATTAGAGGATAAAAATATTCTTATAATATCCTTTGTTATAATCAAAACAGTTGTGGGTTGTTTGCTCATAGATCAATTTGATTCCAACAAGAAAATGTTAAAAAGGAAAAGGAAGATTCATTTCCACTAACTATTCTTGCTCTCCATTTTATAAGGAAATTTGTATTTTTTTCCTTTTTTTTTATCCAATTTAACAACTACATTTTTTTGTCTTATTCTACTTTTTGGGTTGTTTTTGCATTTTAAAAGTATATCACCTTCTTTCCTCTAACTTTCTACATAATCAAACAAGAAAAAAAAAGAACTTTTGTTAAACAATTTTATTCTTTTACACTATTTCAAACTAAAAAACAAGAAAATTGTCTTATTTTCTATTCTCTTTCTTTTTGTCACTTTCAGTTCTCTTACCCTTCTTTCCTTTTTTTTTATATATTTATTATATAAACCAAACTTAGCATAAGTTATTTGAATTTGAATATCATACTATCCTAATAGTAACAAAAGAAAATAAATAATCTAGACTATTTTGATAAGTAGTTTACCATGGATCAATATATAAAAATAGTTGAAATTTTAATGATAATAGACATTGATTTGAAGAAGTGGAAGTTTGTGGTTCTATTCGTTATTATGGTTAAGACGGTGATTTGATCGATATTGGTTCAACCAAAATAAAAAAAAATAAACATGTGTTATGTGTACTTCATAACTTAACTAATCATATTCATTTTTCATGTTTTTGTCGAGCTGACAAATCATTGTCTCTAGTGTAAGGATGTGGTTGAACTTAAGTTTCTACTGCTGAGATATATTGTTGATAAACGTTAGTGTTTCATGTAATTTTTATGTACTAATACATGATAAAATCTCTCAAGCTACTCTAAACAATATTTTTAAGAAGATTATTGAGGAAGATGCTGACCTCCAAGTTGCAACATTTTTTAAAACAATGCTATTTCTTTTAATGTGTCAATGCCATTTCTTTGTGGAATATTGTTGATGAAAAGTGGGATAAACAACTACATAGACATTTGCATGTATCAAGCCATTGTCGAGATCTCATGTTCCATTATAGTCCTAATTTTAATGCTGATGTTGAAGTGAAGAATGGTTTATATGAGTGTCTTAAAAGGATGTTAGGAAATAGGGATTAATGAATAAGGTTGATGGGCAACTTTATTAACTAAGGTAAATCTAGATTCTTTAATGATTAAGTTGTAGAACGTAGTACAACTTCAGAACGTCACATATAGTGTTACTTAAGTGAATAATGTCATAATGTCACGGTCAACCCAATAAGAGAAATGCGAGGAAGTACAATAACATGCAGTTGGAGGCCCCGAGATGCTTTTGTGCTGGGGTTAGACTTGTTGGGTGAGTTTTCCACAAGTCCAAAGTTTATGACCAACTAAGATTTATGTTTGGGTAGTAAAACATCAATAGTTTTGACTATAAAAATTTCTTTTGTTTAACGTATAAAATTTACTTTTAGTGATTGTAAATACTTTGATTCATTATTTGTAAAATATAACTAAAAATATTATTAATTGATTTTAAGATAAATGAGTATTTAAGATAATCATAAATAAATAAAAACGAATATGTATTTTTACGTTTAAAATTTCGTTAGTTAATGTCTCGAAAAAGCGGGAAGTTACATTGTTTATGTGGTGAGTTCAACTTGTAGTTCTTTGGGTTGTGAAAGGAATTGAAGAGCTTTTAAGATGGTATGGTTTCTAATTTATTTTTAAAATTACCTACACATTGTTTTAAATACATCAATATATTTTGTTATTGTTTAATTAGGTTCACACCGAAAAAATGATCAAATTGAAACAATGAAATATCTTGTGTATGTAATAGAAAATTCTCAGATAATTTTATGGAGGATAATTTGACTACTTGGTGTATTCAGTGACCTTATTTATATTATACATTTTAAAATTATTACGGTATATTAATATTATGTCATTTTGGATATTTTGTAATTATATAATGACTTTAGGTAGTATGCAATTATGTCACGAATGACTTTAAGTATTATGAAAGTATCTCATTTATGTATGTGAGTCATGTCATTAATTAACTATTATAAATATTAATGTCACAATTCTATGTATTACTATATTGTTACCCTTCCATAAAATTATTTAGCTTCTCAATCTCAACAACATTTATTTCTTAGTTAAGCAAATAGTAACACGTTTTAATCAATGATCATATTATAACTATGCATATTTGACACAAGACAATATTACACATAGCATCACATTCATATCTAAGTACAATTTCTCAATAAACATAGAACTACTTACTTTCTATTATATATAAGGCTACTTTCATAACATATACACATAAATACCATCCTAACTTAAAAATAATGGATCCTATTCAACAATCAAAAGAAAAATGGAAGGGCAAAGCCAAAACAAATTACAAGGATGCAAAGCAGAGCAAATATGGCCATTTTTAGAAGATTTTTTTGGCCTAGACAAATGGTTTCCAAGTCTCTCTACATGCATTCCTGTTGAAGGAATATCAGGTAAACCAGGTTGTATTCGATTTTGTGCAGGTTTCAAGACTCCAATAGATGAACATGACAAACAAACTTTGAATTGGACTAAGCAAAAACTTCTTTCAATTGATCCAATTCAAAGGGTATTTAGCTATTCAATTGTAGATGGAAATGTTGGATTTCATTCCTATGTTTCAACTCTTAAGGTTGTGTCAAAAGATGAAGGTTGTGAGATTGAGTGGTTATATGAAGTTGAACCTGTTGAAGGTTGGAAATTAGAGTATCTTGATTATTTTATTGGTTCTGGTTTGGATGTGATGGCTCAAAGAATGCAAGAAGCTTTGAAGACTATGAAAGATGCACTTGAAGCTTAAAATTGAAGTTCTAGTAACTAGATATTCACAAAGATATGTTTTATTAATATCTTTTAAGTTTTTAATTAAATAACGGTGAATTGGTATATTTTGAATATCGTGAGATTCAATCTCTTAATGTAGAATCATCTATATACATTAATAATTTATATGTTATTGAATAAATTACAAAAATGAATAATTTTAAAAGTTGAAACTAAAATATTTAGAGAATTTTATTATAATTTATAAATATTAATAATTGAATATTATCATGTCATATACTACATCATTTAAAATATGTCAGATAACTATTTTTTAGTTAAAAATTGGAGGGAGGGACCACAACCATTTAATTTTTAAATAGATTAGATGGTCCTCTCCATTATTATGGTTAAGATGGTGATTTGATTGATATTCATTCAATCAAATTTGAACATAAGTTTGCGCTTATGAGATTTGATCATCATTAGTGTTTTATGTAATTGCTAAAGTAATAATATATTGTAAAGTCCGCCAAAGTAACATATCAGTGGATATAAATTCCACAAATCCGACTTTATCTTTGAGACGGTAGCTTGATTGATATAAATTT
>PGTU02011594.1:0-45074 GCA_002896215.2 Cicer echinospermum | reverse complement strand
GTGCATCAAGTTTGAAATGGACTCAGGGTCAGAGATAAGAAATAAGGTTGGAAAATGCAAGAGATCTGTGACATTTCTACCCTAAGTGCAATAAGAGTACGGAATTATGGATGAGGGATAGTCGTGCTGAAAAGGCACATTACCGAAACACTGGAACCATGAAGGACAAGAGGCCTATGCATCATAATAGAGGAAAACCTTACTCTTTTCCTCCTAGTAAATCTGTAAGTCGTCTGAATTATCAACAATACAGTTTTCAGCTGGAAAATGAGCTAGTAGTGGTAACGGAAAAAGAAATGGAAATAGTTATAGTTATGGGAGTGGTAGAGGAAACCCCCAATGGACGAGGAGTTAGTAACGGAAATAGTAACAACAGGAGTCAAGTCTCGAGCAACAACAATGGTAATAATGGTGATCCAGCTACTCCTATCCGATGTCACAGGTGTGGTAAGTAGGGTCACATGGAATATGAATGTAGAGTTGCTGGGAATTACTTGTTTTAATTGTCAACAACAAGGCCACATTAGCACCACATGCCCCTACCCAAGGAAGACTCCACAACCTGAAAACCAGAGTTCCCAAGCCAGCCAACCTAAATCCAATGGAAGAGTCTTTGCCCTCAGTGGTGCAGGAGTGTTTGAGAAAGACAACTTGATCCAAGGTACATGTCTCATAAGTGGTACTCCTTTATTTATGCTATTTGATTGTGGTGCCACTCATTCCTTTGTGTCTCTTGACAGTTTAGACGTTTAGGACTACATGTATCTCATTTGCAGTATGATTTGATTATGAATACCCCAACTAGTGATTATGTTGATACCTCTAGTGTTGTCTTGACATTTCTATCCATGTGTGTGGAAGGGACTTCCGAGGTTGACTTAGTGTGTTTACCTTTGCGTCTGGTTGAGTGATTCTTGGTATGGATTGGCTATCTGCCAACCGTGTCCGTGTAGATTTTTTTAGTAAAAACCATTGAATTCATGGAGTCAGAAGAGAGGGATAAGCCTAGCAATATATCCGCCAAACAACTGAAGGCACTCTTGAAAGAAGAATCCCAGTTATACATGATCCTAGCCTGATTGGAATTTGAAGAAAAAGTGGTAATACGAGATGTTCCTATTGTGTGTGAATTCCCTGAAGTATTCCTTAAAGATGTCACTAGTTTACCACCAGAGCGTGAGATTGAGTTTAGCATTGACCTTGTACCAGGTACTGGACCCATATCCATGGCATCGTATAGGATGTCTCCCTTCGAATTGTTTGAGCTTAAGAAGCAATTGGAAGAGGTTTTAGATAAACAATTTATAAGGCCTAGTGTGTCACCATGGGGTGCACCTGTGTTGTTGGTTAAGAAGAAGGATGGCTCTATGAGGTTGTGTGTGGATTACCGCCAACTTAATAAAGTGACAATGAAGAATAAGTATTCGCTACCCAGGATAGATAACCTTATGGGCCAATTGAGAGGATTCTGTGTGTTTTAGTAAGATCGACTTGAGATCAGGTTATCATCAGATCCGAGTGAAGTTTTCTGATATCCCTAAAACTGCTTTAGAACCCTTTATGGCGATTATGAGTATTTGGTTATGCCTTTTGGTGTGACTAATGCATCAGTAGTGTTTATGGATTACATGAATCGGATCTTTCACCCTTACCTAAACTCATTTGTGGTTGCGTTTATAGATGATATCTTGGTGTATTCTAAGACTAAGGAAGAACATGGCGAACATTTAAGGATAGTTTTGCAAACCCTTAAGGAGAAACAATTATTTACCAAGTTGTCTAAGTGTGAATTTTGGTTAGAGGAAGTAAGTTTCCTAGGACATGTAATTTCAAAATGTGGAATAGCCGTTGATCCTGCCAAGGTGGAGAGTGTATTAGAATGCAAAGCACCTAAGTCAGTGACTGAGATTAGAAGTTTCCTAGGATTGGCTGGTTATTATCGTAGGTTCATAGAAGGATTTTCCAAGTTGGCCTACCTTTAACTAAGTTGACCCGAAAAGGGGAATTGTTCGTGTGGGATGCCCATTGTGAGAATAGTTTCCAAGAGCTTAAGAAACGATTGAGCTCTGCACTGATCTTAGTATTACCTGACCTGAGTGAACCTTCGTAGTATATTGTGATGCGTATGGTTCAGGATTAGGTGGAGTACTTATGCAAGATGGGAAGGTGGTAGCATATGCTTCTAGGCAACTGAAGATTCATGAGAGGAACTACCCTACCCATGACCTAGAACTAGCAACAGTTGTCTTTGTACTTAGAATGTGGAGACATTATTTATATGGATCTAGATTTAAGGTTTTTTAGTGACCATAAGAGCCTTAAGTATCTTTTTTACCATAAGGAGTTGAACATGAAACAACGTAGGTGGATGTAATTTCTTAAAGATTTTGATTTTGAGCTTAACTATCATCCTCGAAAGGCCAATGTAGTGGTTGATGCCTTGAGTAGGAAGACTTTGAGTGTGTCCGCTTTAATGGTTAAGCATAGTGAGTTGTTGGAACAGTTTAGAGACCTTAGTTTTAGTTTGTCAAGTGACACCAGAAAATATTAAATTGGGGAATGTTGAAGTTAAATAGTGGACTATTGGAAGAGATTGAAAAGAATCAGAAATTGGATTTATACCTTTTAGATAAGTTACAGTCGATTGACCAAGGGAGAGAACCTGATTTTTAAAATAGGTGTGGATGGAATTTTGAGATTTAAGGAGAGAATTTGTGCTCCCGATGTAGAGGAGTTAAGAAAGATGATCTTAGAGGAAGGACATAGGAGTTTTCTAAGTATTCACCCTAGAGCCACAAAGATGTATAAAGACCTCAAGAAGATATTTTGGTGGCCTAAAATGAAAAAAGATGTTGCTGAGTTTGTGTATGCTTGTTTGATCTGTCAACAGTCTAAGGTAGAACACCAAAAACCTTCACGTTTGATGCAACCTTTGAGTATTCCTGAGTGGGATAGCATCTCTATGGACTTTGTTGTAGGCTTACCTCGAACTCCAAAAAGGGTACGATAGTATTTGGGTTATTGTGGATAGATTAACTAAATCTGCCTCACTTTATTCCGATAAACATAACTTATTCTATGTAAAGGTTAGCTGAAATATACATAAAGGAATTGTTAAGTTGCATGGAATCCATCAAGTGTAGTCTCAGACAGAGACCCTAGGTTACCTCTAAGTTTTGGCAAGGGTTACATAGCGCTTTAGGTACGAACCTTAGATGAGTTCAACCTACCACCCACAAACAGATGGTCAGACTGAGAGAACCAATCAATCCCTAGAAGACTTGTTGAAAGCTTGTGTGTTGGGAACAAAATGGAAGTTGGGATAGATTTTTGCCACTTATAGAGTTTACCTATAACAATAGTTTCCACTCTAACATTGAAATGACCCCTTTTGAGGCGTTGTATGGAAGAAGGTGTAGGACCCCTCTGTGTTGGTTTGAGACGAGTGATAACCTTGTGTTAGGACCTGCGATTGTTCAACAGACTACTGGTAAAGTAAAAATAATTCAGGAAAGAGATGAGAGCATCTCAGAGTAGGCAAAAGATACCATGATAAAAGAAGCAAAAACTCGAATTTCAAGAAAGTGATCATGTATTTCTGAGAGTTACTCCAACAACTAGGGTTGGTCGGGCATTAAAAATGCAAATGCTTACTCCTCAGTTTATAGGACCTTACCAGATTCTTAAACGTGACGGTAACATGGCATATCAGATCGCGTTACCTCCTTCTCTTTCTAATCTTCATAGTGTCTTTCACGTGTCTCAACTTCGCAATTACATTTTCGATCCCTCACACGTGATTGAGTCAAACAAGGTCCAAATAAAAGAGAATCTAACTTTTGAGACCTTACCGCTACGGGATGAGGACCAAAAGACCAAAGAATTAAGGGGTAAGACGATTTCATTGGTTAAGGTTGTCTGGGGAGGTGCTACTGGTGAAAGTGCTACGTGGGAAGTCCAAAGCCAGACGCGCGATTCTTATCCAAAACTGTTTCTGTCAGGTAAATTTAGAGGACGAAATTTTCTTTAACAGGGGGAGAAATGTAACACCCCAATTTCTCATTACCTTATTTTAGTAGTATAATGATTACACTACTATTATTATATCAGTGTTAATATGTGTTCTAATTCTTTAGGTGTGTCTGTGTGTTTGCCTTAGTAATTGATTTAAAGCATTAATATTAACTATATTTAACCTACAAAATAAATAACTATTATTATATCAGTGTTAATATGTGTTCTAATTTCTTTAGGTGTGTCTGTGTGTTTGCCTTAGTAATTTGATTTAAAGCATTAATATTAACTATATTTAACCTACAAAAATAAATAAAATAATATATATATATATATATATATATATATATATATAAAATAATACATTGAGTGAATTTGAGTTGTTACACTAAGTTGTTACCTTTAGCTCTAATAAATGGGATAATAATAATAATAATAATAATAATAATATAATAATAATAATAATTATTATTATTATTATTATTATTATTATAATAATCATAAATAATAATAAGGAGCGCTAGTTCTCAACATTAGGAAGCAGAGGTTACGCAAGGAGCCGCTTTCATCATCACCAAAACCATAAGGTATTCTTCTCTTCTCCTGTACCTTGATCGAAACATGTAGTAGTAAAAGGAAGATTTTTTTAGTGCTAATCTGAGTATTCCTTTTAATTATAATAACAATTTTCCTTCCATTTGGAACTATATTCCTTGAAGCAATGTTTTCACAAATTTCGTGGCGATAGCAAACAATATTTGGATTTTTGTAATATTTTATCAGTATCAAGCCTAATGCATTGCTAAATAATTTCCTTAAACAATGAGTTACCGTCCTTTTCGATATTTTATTTGATAATTTAGGTTCGTAATTAAAATAAGATACTAACTATATTTTATTTATTAGTTATATTTACGTTTGAATACCAATTATTTATAGAAATAGGAGAAATGCATCGGTACTATTTATTTTCCTCTATAAGTGAGTATATTTTATGTACCTATTCAGATTTTTCTATAGTACTTTGAAATTAAGTTTGATTTATAAAATTGGGCATGCGTCGTTTTTATTTTAATTATTTTGTAATGATAAAGTTGCTAATTATATATTGCACAAAATGGTCCAAATACCAATTAATTCTTGCTGATTTCTGAAAACAAAGAACTTGCACATATCACTTTAATTTAATTTAACAAATTTATTTTTTTTACATGTTTACTTTGTTATTTCATAGTTCATGTTATTTGTATTCCTTAATACTATTTACAATATTATTATTAGCATACTTATTTTAGCATACTACATTTGAGTTTAAATAAATAAAGTTAATTAATGTTGCGGATCAAATAATATGAGCTCTTGTTGAATACAACTTCTCTAGACATTCCTCTATTGTTTTATCTATAAATTTCCCTTTTAGATAAACATGTGCAAATTGTATTCTCTATCTAATATATATCTATATATAAATAAATAAATAAATAATCTCAATTTGTTTAACATCCATAGACTGAGTTATTCTAATTAATAATTTAAAATTT
The DNA here is from genome assembly GCA_002896215.2 of Cicer echinospermum. Classification (NCBI taxonomy): domain Eukaryota; kingdom Viridiplantae; phylum Streptophyta; class Magnoliopsida; order Fabales; family Fabaceae; genus Cicer; species Cicer echinospermum. The sequence continues at coordinate 39,519 of PGTU02011594.1, read as the reverse complement.
TATAGTGTTTCATTGCATCGTAAATTTTTAAGATAACATATACTGCATTTATATAAACGTGTCTACAGTTTTAAAATTTATATCTTAAGAATCTAATTCTATTCGTGTAGCCAATAGCTTTGTTACTTTCCTTTCAATACATACCATATATTGTTAGAATATTGTAATATCAAAATCATACATACACTATATTTATTTAGTAATATATAATTACGTTATTTTTCATTTATTTTAAATAACATGTCTATTTATATTAATATAAGCATAAGCATGTATAGTATTATATATATATTTCTGGTTGTAATACAAATAGTAGATATTTATTTATTTATTTTATTATTATTTATTCATTTACTAATTTATTTATTTATCATTTATTTAATTTATTTTATTATTTATTTATTTACTTTTTATTTATTCTTTATTTATTCATTTATTGTATAGTAAGTAATTTATTTGTATTGGTGGTTGTGTGGCTATAATCCCTCGCGGACTATTAGAGACGACGACCGACAAAGAAACGACCCGTTAGCATATCAGATTAATTGGACGAAATCTTCAGTCGAGGTAAGGGGTGAGATGAGGTTCGATTTTATGAGTATAAAATAACGTGAGATGAACGAGAATGCTGAAATTCCCAGATGTTCATTCGGGGCTTACTACATACAGTTGAGCCCTATTGAGTTATAATAATTAATTAATAAAATGTTGAATGGTAATAGTGAGGACTAAAATATAATTTAGCAACCTATAGAATTGCCGTGAATTTATTTATATCAAGATTGCATGTCGTCTGATTTTATAAATACTATGTTGATTGTTACTGTGTGAATGAGATGTACTAGAGTGTTCTTGCTACTTGAATGAAATTGTGATATTACTTGAATGTGCAAGTTGTTTGATCTTTTATTTTGTTATTGATAAGACTGGATGATGCATTGTGAGTAGTGCAAACCAAAATATTGGATTATATTATGATTGACTAATATACATATATAATGATGAATGTGGTGAAGTCAAACTGAAATTTATTGGGTTGTGATTTTGGAGTTAGACCTATTTTGTCATCATATAGGGAGGGTTTGACAAACCTAGTGATTCAGGGAAGTACAACTGAATGAGCCTGATCGTGGAGGGCTACAGTCGAACTGTAAGGTAAGACTGAAAGACCTCGGGGTACCTCTAGTGGGGAATTCTTAAGTGGATTAGTGAGTTATTCCCTAAGGCCGGGAGCTACCGTGCAACACAAGAGTACCCCGACCGTCGCGTATATGTGTCTCGGGTTGAGTTGAGGGGATCTATGAGGACTTGGCCATTCATGAATTGCCCGTCCGCTCTTGTAGTGGCATAGTATCAGGCCTCCTAGCCAAGTACTTCAGAGTAGAATGGTACCAAATGATGAAGTATAGAGTATATGACATGCATAGCATTTCATCATTGTGATTGTCTTATTGTGAATGAATTTGATGAATCATTGATATTATACACTTGACTGCTTTTGAGGTTGTCATAATTTGATTGCTTGCGTGTTCTCCTCGTGTATTTTATACTGTTACATAATTTCGATACTCACCCCTCGTTGTTTGTGTTTGGCATTTGCGATGGACGCAGATGAGTTGTAAGTTGAAGGTAATGACTAGTACCATCAGAGAGGTGGAAGCCATCATGTCTTGGAGACTCTTATTATATGCATTGTGTTCATGTTATTTTGAGCATTTTTATTTTGGGTATTCCCGCTCTTATAGTGACATCGGGTTGCGACTACATTTGCACTTAATTTAAAACATAAGTGTGTGTACTTCAAAAAGGATTATGTTGTCTGATATTTTAATTTCATGTTGTTAAGTGGATGGAACCTTTGAATTTATTGACGTGTTTAGGATTATGTGATACTCTTTATCTTAATAATAAATAAATATGTTTGGAAGTTTTTATATTTAGTTATTTGAAGTTCGCAGTTTTAAAAATATGAAAAAAATTAAATTTGTTTTATTTGGGGATTAGGGTGTCACAGTACGAAAATTGCCCGAAAGGTCACATGAAATCGAGGACCAGGAGACCCTTATAGCATTCTTTTCCAAAATTTATAATTGTGTTTCGGGTTCCACATCAGATTTTAAACACTAGTTATCATCTAGTCCGAAATAAGGATTTCATTCCATTTTTGTTGGGTGGTACGAAAATCGCCAGAAAAGTCAAGATGATATCGAGGATTGGGAGAACCGTATAACATTCTTCTCCTAACTTTATAATTGTGTTTCAGGTTCCACGTCAGATTTCAACCACTAGCCATCAATTTGTCTGAAAATGTGTCTCCGGTTATGTCGTGTGTACGAAAATCGCTTGAAATCAAATCTCAAACACTTAGCCATTTATAATCTAGTTCGAAAATACATATTTCGATCCCTTTTTGTTGGGTGGTACGAAAATCGATCGAAAAGCCCAGATAAAATCAAGGATCGAGAGACCATTATAGCATTCTTCTACTAAATTGATAAATGTGTTTTGGATTCTGCGTTAGATTTCAAACACTACCTATCGTCTGGCCCAAGATACAGATTTCAGTCCATTTTGTCTGGTGGTACGAAAATCGCCCGAAAGGTCCAAATAAAATCGAGGACCGGGAGACCCTTATTGCATTCTTCTACTAATTTTATAACACTGTCTCGGGTTCCACATCATATTTTATACACTAACCATCGTGTGGTCCAAAAATACGGATTTCAGTCCATTTTTGTAGGATAATACGAAAATCTCCCAAAAAGTTCAGATTATATCGAGGACTAGGAGACCCTTATAGAAATATTTTCCTAACTTTAAAATTGTGTTTCAGGTTCCGCGTTAGATTACAAATACTAGCTATCGTTTGCTCCGAAAATATGGATTTCGGTCAATTTTTGTCGTGTGGTACCAAAATCGCCTAAAAAGTCCATATGAAAATCGAAGACCTGGAGACCCTTATAGTATTTTTTTCTCTTAAATTTATAACTTATTTTAGAGTTTCGCGTCAGATTTCAAACACTAGCCAACGTCTGGTCCAAAAAATAAGGATTTCAGTCCATTTATGTCTTGTGGTACGAAAATCGGCCAAAAAGTCTAGATGAAATCGCAACTTGGAGACCCTTATAGAATTTTTCTCCTAAATTTATTACTGTGATTTGGGTTCCGTGTCAGTTTTCAATACTAGCCACCATTTGGTCCGAAAATACGTATTTTGGTTCGTTTTTGTCGGTTGGTACGAAAATCGCCCGAAAAGTCCAGTTGAAATTGAGGACAGGGAGACCCTTTTAGCATTCTTCTCCTAAATTTATAACTTTGATTCTGGTTTCACGTCAGATTTTCAAACACTAGCCATCGTGTAGTCCGAAAATATGGATTTTGGTCCGTTTTGTCGGGTGGTAGGAAAATCACCCGAAACGTCTCGACGAAATCGAGGACCGAGAGACCCATATAGCATTGTTCTCCTAACTTTATCATTGTGTTTCGGGTTTCAGGTTCCTTGTCTAATTGCAAATACTAGTCTTTGTCTAGTCCGAAAATACGAATTTTGGCCCATTTTTGTTTAGTCGTATGAAAATCGCATGTAAAGTCCAAATGAAAACGAGGACCTGAAGAACCTTATAGCATTCTTCTCCTAAATCTAAAATTGTGTTTCGGGTTTTGGTTTAGATTTCAAACACTTGCCATCGTCTGGTCCGAAAATATGGATTTCGGTCGATTTTTGTCAGGTGGTATGAAAATTGCCCGAAAAGTCTAGATGAAATTGACGACCGCGAGACCCTTATAGCATTCTTCTCCTAAATTTATAATTGTGTTTCGAGGTCCGTGTCAGATTTCAAATACTAGTGATCGTGTGGTCCGAAAATACGCATTTTGATTTATTTTTGTCAAGTGGTACAAAAATCGCCCGAAAAGTTCAGATGAAACACTAGCCATTGTTTGGCCGAAAAATATGGATTTCAATTTATTTTTGTCGGGTGGAACAAAAATCGCCCAAACTGTTCAGATGAAATTGAGGACCCGAAAACCCTTAAAGCATTATTCTCCTAAATTTATAACTGTTGTTTCTAGTTCAGGATTAGATTTCAAACACTAGCCATTGTCTTGTCTGAAAATACGGATTTCGGTCCATTTTTGTTAGATGGTACGAAAATCGCATGAAAAGTCCAAATGAAATCGAGGACCTAGAGACTCTTGAAGAATTTCTCTCCTAGATTTATAACTGCGGTTCGGGTTGCACGTTAAATTTCAACACCAGCCATCGTTTGGTCCAAAAATACAAATTTCGATTAATTTTTGTAGGGTGGTATGAAAATCACTCGAAAAGTCCAGATGAAATCCACGATTTGGAGACCCTTATAGCGTTCTTTTCCTAAATTTATATTTGTCTTTCAAGTTCCGCATAAGATTTCAAACACTAGCCATCGTCTGGTCCCAAAGTAAATATTTTGGTCCATTTTAATCGAGTGGTACGAAAATCGGCCGAAAATTCCAGATGAAATCGAGGTCCGAGAGACCCTTATAGCATTCTTCTCATAAATTTATAACTATGTTTCGGGTTCCGAGTCATATTTCAATCACTAACCAACGTCTGGTCCGAAAATACAAATTTTGGTCCATTTTTGTTAGGTGGTATGAAAATTGTTGGAAACGTCTAGATGAAATCGAGGACTGAGAGACCATTATAGAATCCTTCAACTAAATTTATAATTTTGTTTCGGGTTCCACTTCAGATTTAAAATAATAGTCATCGTTGGGTCCAAAAATATGGATTGCGGTCCATTTTTTTGAGGTGGTACGATAATCATCCAAAACGTCTAGATGAAATCGACGACCCGAAGACCTTATAGCATTCTGGTCCTAAATTTATAATTGTGTTTAGGGTTCCGCGTCAGATTTCAAATACTAACTATCATCTTGTACGAAAATATGGATTTCCGTCCATTTATGTCGGGTAATACAAAAATTGCCTGAAAAGTCCAGATGAAATCGAGGACCAGAGACCCTAAAAGCATTCTTCTCCTAAATTTATAATTGTCTTTTGGGTTCCGCGAAAGTTTCTAAACACTGGCCAACGTTTGGTCAAACAATACGGATTTCAATCCATCTTTATCTAGTGGTACAAAAATCCCCCAAAAAGTCTAGATGAAATTGAGGACCGGTATACCCTTGTAACATTCTTCTCCTAAATTTATATTTGTGTTTCGGGTTCAGCGTCATATTTCAAACACTAGCCATCGTCTGTTCCGAAAATACAGATTTTGTTCCATTTTTGTCTGGTGGTACGAAAATCGCCAGAAAAGTCCAGATGAAATCGAGGACCGGGAGACCCTTGTAGAATTCTTCTCATACATTTATAACTCTGTTTTGGGTTCCGCATTTGATTTCTAAAACTAGCCATCATTTGGTCCGAAAATACGGATTTTGACTATTTTGTAGGGTGGTACGATAAATGCCCTAAAAGTCCGTATGAAATCGAGGACCGGGATACCCTTATAGCATTCTTCTCCTAAATCTATAAATGTGTTTCGGGTTCCATGATAGATTTCAAACACTAGCCATCGTTTGGTCCAAAAATACGGATTTCAATCCACTTTTGTTCGGTGGTACGAAAATCGTTCAAAAATGCCAAATGAAATCGAGGACCCGGAAACCCTAACATTCTTCTCCTAAACTCATATTTTCATCTCTAACACTATCAAATAAAGAATGACAATATGTGTTTAATTATTACTTTATTTGACAAATTATTGATGTTATTTCTTCCTTATGAATTAAAAAATATAATTAATTTTATGGATTTGTTCTTTAAAAAATTTGATGAAATTGTCAACAATGTTATTTTTTTTTCCAAAAATTCATGGGTTAACATTCAATATAATACAATTTCAAAACATAACTTAAGATTAAACTCATATTTTCATCTCTAACACTATAAATAAAGAATGACAAGAAATTTGTTAATTTGAGTTACAATTTATAGAATTTGTTTTAATTAAAAAATATAATTAATTTTATGGGTTTTGTTTAAAAAAAAAAAAAAGGATAACATTGTAGACACTTTAAAACATAGAAGATTAAATTGTCACTTAAAATTAAAATAAATAACCAAAAAGGAAAAAAAAAAAGATAAGGGACTAAAACGTTAACGGACCACGAGTGGTATTTAGCCTAACATATAACAAAATAGAGTTGTCAAATAAATTAATAATCACATATTTATTTGACAACTCTATTTTATTATATGTTTATTATTATTTTTCGTTATATAGTTGTACTTCATAACGAAGATAATAATCACATTTAATAAAATAGAGTTGTCAATAATAGTCACAGTTACATCTTTATATGACAACTCAATTTTGTTATATGTTTTTATTATATGTTGTTATTATCTTCATTTTAAAGTTTGCCTGCATAACGAAGATAGTAATAACATATAATAAAATAGAGTTGTCACATAAATATATAATTAACTCTTTATTTGATAATTCTATTTTATTATATGTTATTATTATCTTTGTTTTATAGTTTGACTTCATAAAGAAGATACTAATAATATATAATAAAATAGAGTTGTCAAATAAATATGTAATTATTACTTTATTTCACAACTCTAATTTATTATATGTTATTATTATCTTCATTTTATAGTTTTACTTCATAACAAATATGATAATAACATATAGTAAAATAGAGTTGTCAAATAAAGTAATAATTATATATTCATTTGACAACTCTATTTTATTAGGGTTTAGTGTGTTAGGCTGTTTAGGGTTAAAAAAAAAATGTTGTTTAGGGTTTCAGAAATCACATTTAGGGATTGGGGTTTAGAGTTTAGGGTTCAGGATTTAGGGTTTACAATTTATGGTTTAGGATTCAGGGTTTAAGGTTTAGGTTTAAGGTTTAGGATTTAGAGTTTTGGCCTTAAGGTTATGTGTTTAGTATTAAGGGTTATCTTCATAACGAAGAATAACTACAAAACGAAGATAATAGTAAGATATTATAAAATTAACTTGTCAAATAAAGATATAATTAATAATTTACTTGAAAATAATATTTTATTATATATTATTATTATCTTCGTTATGAAAAACAAATACAAAACAAAGATGATAATAACATATAATAAAATAGAGTTGTCAAATAAATATTTAATTATTACATTATTTGACAACTCTATTTTATTATGTGTTATTATTTTCTTCGTTATGAAGTAAAACTAATAAATGAAGATAATAGTAAAATAGAGTTGTCAAATAAATTAATAATTATATATATGTTTGACAACTCTATTTTATTATACGTTATTACTATCTTCGTTTTGTAGTTGTACTAAATAACGAAAATAATAATAACATATAACAAAATTGAGTTGTAAAATAAATATGTAATTATTCCTTTATTTGACAACTATATTTTACTATATCTTATTATTATCATTGTTATGAAGTAAAACTATAAAACGAAGATAATAATAACATTAATTAAAATAGAGATGTCAAAAAATGTAATAATTAAATATTTATTTGACAACTCTATTTTATTATATGTTACTATTTCTTCGTTTTTTTATTTATTTTACAACTAAATTTTGTGATACGTTATTATTATTTTCGTTATTTAGTATAATTACAAAATGAAAATAATAAAAACATATAAGAAAATTGAGTTGTCAAATAAAAATGTAATTATTACTTGAATTGACCACCCATTTTTATTATTTATTATTATCTTCGTCATTACTTATTTGTTTGACAACTCTAATTTATTATATGTTACAATTATCTTCATTCTTAAGTATAACTATAAAACGAAGTTAATAATAACATATAACAAAATTGAGTTGTCAAATAAATAAATAATTACATATTTATTTGACAACTCTATTTTATTATATGTTATTATTATCTTCATTATGATCTAAAACTATAAAAAAAGATAATAACAATATATAATAAAATTGAGTTGTCCAATAAATATGTAATTATTACTTTATTTGACAACTCTATTTTATTATATGTTTATATTATCTTCGTTATGAAGTACAACTACATGATGAAGATAATTGTATCATATAATAAAATAGAGTTGTCAAATAAAATAATAATTACATATTTATTTGACAACTCTATTTTATTATATGTTTTTATTATCTTCGTTATGTAGTTGTTCTTCATAACAACCTAACACACGAAACTTGATTTTTTAAACCCAAAACAGCCCAACACACTAAACCCTAACAAAATAGAGTTGTCAAATAAAGTAATTATTACATATTTATTTAAGGTATAGGGTTCAATGTTTAAGGTTTAGGATATAGGGTTTTGGTTTTTAGGTTCGGTGTTTAGTATTTAGTGTTATCTTCATTGTGAAGTAGGACTAGAAAATGAATACGATAGTAACCTATAATAAAACAAAGTGCCAAATAAAGATGTAATTATTAATTTATTTGAAAATAATATTTTATTATATGTTATTATTATCTTCGTTATGAAAAACAAATACAAAACCTAGATAATAATAACATATAATACAATAGAGTTGCCAAATGAATATCTAATTATTATTTTATTTGATAACTCTATTTCAAAACGAAGATAATAATAACATTTAATAAAATACAGTTGTGTAATAAATAAGTAATTATTACTTTATTTGAAAACTCTATTTCATTATATGTTATTATTATCTTCACTTTATAGTTTTACTTCATAACAAAAATAATAATAACATATATTAAAATTAAATTTATCAAATAAATATGTAATTATTCTTTTATTTGACATTGTATTATAAGTTATTATCTTCATTATGAAGAACTACTATATAACAAAGAAAATAATAACATATAATAAAATAGAGTTATAAAATAAAGTAATAATTACATATTTATTTGACAACTCAATTGTATTATTTGTTATTATAATTACATTTAATAAAATAGAGTTTTTAAATAAATAACATTTAATAAAATTGAGTTGTGTAATAAATAAGTAAATATTACTTTATTTGACAAATCTATTTTATTATATGTTATTATTATCTTTGTTAAAAAGTACAAGTACATAACGAAGATAATAATAACATATAATAAAATAGAGTTGTCAAATAAAGTAATAATTACATATTTATTTGACAACTCAATTGTGTTGTATGTTATTATTATTTTCGTTATTAAATACAATTACAAAATAAAGATAATAATAACATTTAATAAAATAGACTTGTCAAATAAAGTAATATTTACATAATTATATGACAACTCAAATTTGTTATATGTTATTATAAATTCGTTATTAAGTACAACTACAAAACGAAGATCATAATAACATTTAATAAAATATAGTTGTGTAATAAATAAGTAATTATTACTTTATTTGAAACCACTATTTTATTATCTGTTATTATTATCTTCGTTTTATAGTTTTACTTCATAACGAATATAATAATAACATATAATAAAATTGAGTTTATCAAATAAATATGTAATTATTACTTTATTTGACAACACTTTTTTATTATATGGTATTATTATGTTTGTTATAAAGTACTACTATATAATAGAAAGAAACAATAACATATAATAAAATAGAGTTGTCAAATAAAGTAATAACTACATATTTATTTGATGGATCAATTGTGTTATATGTTATTATTATTTTCGTTACTAAGAACAACTATAAAACAAAAATAATAATAACATTTAATTAAATAGAGTTGTGAAATAAAGTAATATTTACAAGTTTATTTCACAACTCTATTTTGCTTTATGTTATTATAATTTTCGTTATTAAGTAAAACTACAAAATCAAGACAATAATAACATTTAATAAAACAGAGTTGTGTAATAAATAAGTAATTACTATACTTTATTTGATAACACTAATTTATAATTTGTTATTATTATCTTTGTTTTATAGTTTAACTTCATACCGAAGATAATAATAACATATAATAAAATTGAGTTTATTAAATAAATATGTAATTATTATTTTATTTGACAACTCTATTTGATTATATGTTATTATTATCTTCGTTTTATAGTTGCGTAATAAAATATAGTTGTCTAATAAATAAGTAATTATTACTTATTTGACAACTCTATTTTATCATATACAATTGTAATTATTACAATTATATAACGAAGATAATGATAACATATAATAAAATAGAGTTGTCAAATAAATTGTATTAGATGTTATTATTATTTTCATTATTAAGTTTAACTACAAAACAAAGATAATAATACCATTTAATAGAGTAGAGTTGTCAAATAAAGTAATATTTACAAATTTATTTGACAACTCAATTTTGTTATTCGTTATTATAATATTCGTTATTAAATACAACTACCAAACGAAGATAATAATAACATTTAACAAAATAGAGTTGTCTAATAAATATGTGATTATTACTTTATTTGACAACACTATTTTATTATATGTTATTATTATCTTCGTTTTATAGTTTTACTTTATAACTAAGATAATAATAATATATAAAAAAAATAGAGATGTTAAATAAATATGTGATAATTAATTTATTTGATTGCTCTGTGTTATTATATGTTATTATTATATGTGTTATGTACAACTACAAATCGAAGATAATAATAATATTTAACAAAATAGAGTTGTCTAATAAATATGTAATTATTACTTTATTTAACAACTCTTTTTATTATATGTTACTATTATCTTCGATATGAAGTTCAACTACCTAATTAAGGAAATTGAGTACTGGGATACCCTTATAGCATTGTTTTCTAAATTTATAATTGTGTTTCGTGTTTCAGGTTTGGTTTCAAATACTAGCCATCGTGTGGTCCGAAAAAATGGATTTCTGTTCATTTTTGTTGGATGGTACGAAATCGCCCGAAAAGTCCACTTGAAATCAAGGACCGCGAGACCCTTATAGCACCCTTCTCCTAAATTTTTAACTGTGTTTCGGGTTTCACGTTAGATTTTAAACTCTAGTTATCATCTAGTCCGAAAATAAGCATTTCATTCCATTTTTGTTTAGTGGTACGAAAATCACCCGAAAAGTCAAGATGATATCTAGGACTGGGAGAACTTTATAGCATTCTTCTCCTAACTTTATAATTGTGTTTTGGGTTCTGCGTCAAGTTTCAAAAACTAGCCATCGATTTGTCTGAAAATATGGATTTTGGTCCATTTTTCTCGTGTGGTACAAAAATTGCCTGAAAACTCTAGATGAAATTGAAGACCTAGAGACCCTTATAGCATTCTTATCCTTAATTTATAATTGTGTTTCGGATTTCGCATCAGATTTGAAACACTAGCATTCATCTGGGACAAAAATATGGATTTCGGTCCATTTAAAATATCATGTTTAGGGTTTCTAAAATCACGTTTACGGATTAGGGTTTAAAGTTTAGGGTTCCGGATTCAGGGTTAAAAGTTTAGGTTTTAGGGTTCAGTGTTTAAGGTTTAGGATTTAGGGTTTTAGGTTCGGTGTTTAGTATTTAGGGTTATCTTCATTGTGAAGTATGACAACAAAACGAAGAATATAATAACATATTATAAAACAAATTGTCAAATAAAGATGTAATTATTACTTTATTTGAAAATAATGTTTTATTATATGTTGTTATTATAGTTTTATTATATAACAAATATAATAATAACATATAATAAAACAGAGTTGTCATAAAAATTACATAAAGTAATATTTACAAATTTATTTGACAAAGTTGTTGTTATATTTTTTGTTATTAAGTACAACTATAAAATAAGATGATAATAACATTTAATAAAATAGATAGAGTTGTGTAATAATTCAGTAATTATTACTTTATTTACACTATTTTATTATATGTTATTATAATCTTCGTTTTATAGTTTTACTTCGTAACGAAGATAAAAATAACATATAATAAAATTTCAGTTTATCAAATAAATTTGTAACTATTACTTTATTTGACAACTCTATTTTATTATATGTTCTTGTTATCTCCATTAAAAAGTACTACTATATAAAGGAGAAATTAATAACATATAGCAAAAATAGGTTTGTCAAAATAAACTAATAATTACATATTTATTTGACAACTCAATTTTGTTATATGTTATTATTGTTTTCTTCATTAAATACAACTAAAAAACGAAGATAATAATAACATTTAACAAAATAGATTTGTGGAATAAATAAGTAAATATTACTTTATTTAACAACTCTATATTATTATATGTAATTATTATATTCGTTTTAAAGTACTACTATATAATGAAAAAAATAATAACGTATAAAAAATAAGGTTTTCAAATAAAGTAATAATTACATATTTATTTGATAGCTCAATTGTGTAATATGTTATTATTATTTTCGTTAATAAGTACAACTACAAAACGAAGATAATAATAACATTTTATAAAATAGAGTTCAGTAATAATTAAGTTATTATTACTTTATTTGACAACTCTATTTTATTATATGTTATTTTTATCTTCGTTATAAAATACAAATATATAACCAAGATAATAATAACATATAATAAAATAGAGTTGTAAAATAAAGTAATAATTACATTTTTATTCGACAGATCAATTGTGTTATATGTTATTATTATTTTCTTTATTATTAACAACTACAAAATGAACATAATAATAACAATTAATAAAATAGAGTTGTCAAATAAAGTAATATTTACAAATTTATTTGACAACTCAATTTTGTTATATCTAATTATAATTTTCGTTATAAAGTAAAAACAATAAAACAAAGATAATAATATAACATATATAAAAATAGTGTTATCAAATAAAGTGTTAATTACTTATTTATTAACATTTCTGTTTTATTAAATGTTATTATTATCTTCGTTTTGTAGAAATACTTAATAATGAAAATTATAATAACATATAACAAAATTTACTTGTCAAATAAATTTGTATATGACTTTATTTTGACAACTCTATTTTGTTATTACTATCTTTATTTTGAGGTTGTACTTCATACGAAAATAATAATAACATATAATAAAATTGAATTGTCAAATAAAGTAATAATTACATATAACAAATACACAACTCTCTTTTATTAAATATTATTATTATCTTCGTTATGTAGTTGTATTTAATAATGAAAATTATAATAACATATAACAAAATTGAGTTGTCAAAATAAATTTGTAAATATTACTTTAATTGACAACTCTATTTTATTAAATGTTATTATTATCTTCGTTTTGTAGATATACTTAATAAGGAAAATAATAATAACATATAAAAAAAATTTAGTTGTCAAATAAATATGTAATTATTACTTTATTTGACAGCTCTATTTTATTATATGTTATTATTATCTTGGTTCTAAAGTAAAACTAAAAAATGAAGATAATAATATAAAATACAAGAAAATTATGTGTTGTTAAATAAAGTAATAATTACTTATTTATTACACATCTCTATTTTATAAAATGTTATTATTATATTTGTTTTGTAATCGTACTTAATAACGAAAATTATATTAACATATAACAAAATTGAGTTGTCAAATACATTTGTAAATATTATTTTATTTTACAACTCTATTTTATTATTATCTTTGTTTTGTACTTGTACTTAATAACAAAAATAATGATAACGTATAACAAAATTTAGTTGTTAAATAAATATGTAATTATTACTTTATTTAACAACTCTATTTTATTATATGTTATTTTTATCTTCGTTATATAGTTGTATTTCATAACGAAGATAATAATAACATATAATAAAATAGAGTTGTCAAATCAAGTAATAATTACATATTTATTTGATAAACTCAATTTTATTATATGTTATTATTATCTTCGTTACAAAGTAAAACTATAAAATGAAGATAATAATAACATATCATAAAATAGTATTGTCAAATAAATTAATAATTACTTATTTATTAGACAATTATATGTTATTAAATGTTGTCATTATTTTCGTTTTGTAGTTGTACTTAATAATGAAAATTATAATAACATATAAGAAAATTGAGTTGTCAAAAAAATTTATAAATTTTACTTTATTTGATAACTCTAATTTATTGAATGTTATTATTATCTTCAGTTTGTAGTTGTACTTAATAATGAATATAATAATAACATATAACACAATTGAGCTATCAAATAAATATGTAATTACTACTTTATTTCCAAACTCTATTTTACCATATGTTATTATTATCTTCGTTATATAGTTGTATTTTATACCAAAAATTATAATAACATACAAGAAAGTTGAGTTGTCAAATAAATTTGTAAATAATTCTTTGTTTGACAACTCTAATTTATTAAATGTTATTATTATCTTCGTTTTGTAGTTGTACTTTATAACGAAAATAATATTAACATATAACTCAATTGAGCTGTCAAATAAATATCTAATTATTACTTTATTTGTCAACTCTATTTTATTATATGTTATTATTATGTTCGTTATAAAGTAAAACTATAAAACGAAGATAATAACATAACATATAATAAAATAGTGTTGTTAAATAAAGTAATATTTACTTTTTGATTACACATTTCTATTTTATTAAATGTTATTATATCTTCGTTTTATAGTTGTACTTAATGACGAAAATTATAACAACATATAACAAAACTGAGTTGTCAAATAAATTTGTAATTATTACTTTATTTGACAACTCTATTTTTTTAAATGCTATTATTATCTTCGTTTTGTAGTTGTACTTAATAACAAAAATTACAACAACTTATAACAAAATTAAGTTGTCAATTAAATTTGTAAATATTACTTTATTTGAAATCTCTATTTTATTAAATGTTATTATTATCTTCGTTTTTATTTGTTATCATTATCATAAAAATAATAATATTATATTACAATCATTGAGTTAATAAATAAACAAATATTACATATATTGATTTGACAACTCTATTTTATAATATGACAAAGTCCAATAATATTTTAGTCCTCGAGGAAATACGTATTTTGGAACCAGACGATGGCTGGTGTTTGAAATCTGACGCGGAGCCTGAATCACATTTATAAATTTAGGGGAAGAAATTTATAAAGGTCTCCTGGTCCTCGATTTCATCTTGACTTTTCGGGTGATTTTCGTACCACCAGATAAAATGGACGTAAACCGTATTTAGAGACTAGATGATGGCTAGTTTTTGAAATCTAACGCGGAGCCTGAAACAAAGTTATAAATTCAGGAGAAAATTTTTATAAGGGTGTCCCGGTCCTCCGTATCATGTGTTCTTTTTGGGAAATTTAAAGTGTCAACAGAAACACAATTATAAATTTAGGAGAAAAATTCTACAAGTGTCTCCCAATCCTCGATTTCATCTGGAGTTTTGGGCGATTTTTGTAGCACTCAACAAAAATGGACTGAAAACCGTACTTTTGGACAAGACGATGGTTAGTGATTGAAATCTAACGGGAAATCGAAACACAAATAGAAATTTAGGAGACGAATGCTATACTGGTCTCCTGGCCCTCGATTTCATCACGACCATTCTATCGATTTTCTTACAAACTGACAAAAATGGAGCAAAATCTGTATTTTTGAACCAGACGATGCCTAGTTTTTGAAATCTGACAAGAAACCCGAAACACAATTATAAATTTAGGAGAGGAATGCTATAAGGGTCTCTAGGTCCTCCATTTCATTTACACTTTTCATTGGATTTGTTAACCACCAGACAAAAATAGACCGAAATCTGTATTTTTGGACAAGACAATGGCTAATGTTTGAAATCTGACGTGGAACCCGAATCATAATTATAAAATTAGAAGAATAATGCTATAAGGGACTCCTACTCCTCGATTTCATCTAGACTTTTTGGACGATTTTCGTACCACCTGATAAAAATGAACCGAAATCTGTATTTTAGGACCAAGCAATGGCTAGTGCTTGAAATCTGACGCTGAACCCGATACACAGTTATAAATTTCGGAGAAGAATGCTATAAGGGTCTCTCGATCCTTGATTTTCAGATGGACTTTTCTGGCAATTTTCGTACCACCCATAAAAAATGGACTGAAATCATAATTTTGGGATTAAACGAAGGCTAGTGTTTGAAATCTGAAGCGAAACTCGAAACTTAGTTTTAAATTTAAGAGAAGAATGCTATAAGGGTCTCTGAGTCTTCGATTTCATCTGGACTTTTCGAGTGATTTTTGAAACACCCGACAAAAATGGAACGAAATCCATATTTTCAGACCAGACGATGGCTGGAGTTTAAATTCTGACCCAGAATCTGAAACATAGTTATAAATTTAGGAGAACAATGCAATAAGGGTCTTTGGATCCTCGATTTCATCCGAACATTTCGGCTGATTTTTCTACCAAACGACAAAAATGGACCAAAATCCGTATTTTCGGACTAAACGATGGCTAGTGTTCGAAATCTAATGCGGAACCTGAAACATAGTTATAAATTTAGGAGAAGAATGCTATAAGGGTCTATCAGTCCCTGAATTCAACTTGACTTTTCATGTTATTTTTATACTACCCGACAAAAATGGATTGAAATCCGTATTTTCTGACCAGACAATGGCCAGTGTATGAAATTTGAAGCGGAACCCGAAACACAGTTATAAATTTAGGAGAATAATTCTATAAGGGTCTCTCGGTCATCAATATCATCTGGACCTTTCGGGTAATTTTCGTATCCGTCGACAAAAATAAACTGAAATCCGTATTTTCTGACCAAACGATGGCTAGTGTTGGAAATCTGACACATAACCAAAATCACAGTTATAAAATGGACCGAAATCCGTCTTTTTGGAACAAAAAATGGATAGTGTTTGAAATCTATACCGAACCCGAATTACAGTTGTAAATTTAGTTGAAGAATGTCGTAGGGGTATCCCGGTCCTAGATTCATTTTGACTTTTTAAGCGATTTTCGTACCACCTGACAAAAATGGAATGAAATCCGTCTTGTCGAATAAGGAGATCGCTAATGATTGAAATCTTATCCAAAACTCGAAACCCGATACACAATTTGAAATTTAGGACCAGAATGATATAAGGGTCCCCCAGTCCTCGATTTCATTTAGACATTTCAGATGATTTTAGTACCACCCAGAAAAAATGGACCAAATTCCGAATTTTCGTACTAGACGATGGCTAGTATTTGAAATCTGACCCAAAATACAATTGTAAATTTAGGAGAAGAATGCTAAAAGGGTCTCCTGATCCTCGATTTTATATGGACTATTTAGGCGATTTTCATTCCACTTGACAAAAATGGATCGAAATCCATATTTATGAACCAGACGATGGCTAGTCTTTGAAATCTAATCCAAAACTCGAAACCCGAAACACAATTTTAAATTTAGGTGAAGAATTCTATAAGGGTCTCCCGATCCTCGATATCATCTGGACTTTTCGAGCGAAAATTGTACCACCCGACAAAAATGGACTGAAATTCATATTTTCGAACAAGACGACGACTAGTGTTTGAAATCTGATGTAGACCCCGAAACAACATTATAAATTTAGGAAAAGAATTCTATAAGGGTCTCCCAGTCCCCGATGTCATCGAGACTTTTCAGGCGATTTTCGTACCACAAGACAAAAATGGAACGAAATCAGTATTTTCAGACCAAATGATGGCTAGTGTTCAAAATCTGACCCGAAACACAATTATAAATTTAGGAGAAGAATGCTCTAAGGGTCTCCCGATCCTCGATTTTATTTGGACTTTTCGAGGGATTTTCGTATGTTGAGACAAAAATGGACTGAAAACCGTAATTTTGGACTAGACGATGGCTAGTTTTTGAAATCTAACACGAAACCCGAAACACAGTCTTAAATGTAGGAGAAGAATTCTATAAGAGTCTTCCAGTCCTCAATTTCATTTGGACTTCTTGGGCGATTATCGTACCACTCGACAAAAATGGACAAAAATTTGTATTTTTGGACCAAAACATGGCTAGTGTTTGAAATCTGACGCGGAACCGAAAACACAATTATCAATTTAGCAGAAGAATTCTAAAAGGGTCTCTAGGTCCTCGATTTCATATGGACTTTTCGGGATATTTGCGTACTTCACAACAAAATGGACTGAAATTTGTAGTTTTGGTTCACACGATGACTAGTGTTTGAAATATGACGCAAAACCCGAAACACCCTTACAAATTTAGGAGAAAAATGCTATAAGGGTCTTCCGATCCTCGATTTCATCTGGAATTTTCGGGGGATTTTCGTACCACCTAAAAAAAATAGACTGAAATTTGTATTTTCTAATGAGACGATGGCTAGTGTTTGAAATCTAACCTGAAACACAATTATAAATTTAGGAGAAAGCATGCTACAAGTGTCTCCCACTTCTTATTTTTATTTGGACGTTTTGGGTGATTTTCTTGCCACCTGACAAAAATTGACCAAAATATGTAACATATAATAACATAGAGTTGTCAAATAAATATGTAATTATTATATTATTTGACAACTCTAATTTAATTTATGTTATTATTATCCTTTTTTATTGTTTTACTTTATAATGAATATAATATTAATATATAAAAAATAGAGTTGTCAAATAAAGTAAATATTACATCTTTATTTTATTAGGTTTTATTGTGTTAGGGAGTTTAGGGTTTAAGAAATAACGTTTAGGGTTTAAGATTCGGGGTATAGTATATAGTGAAGTAACAATGTTGATTTACAAGAAAGGGGGGGTTTGAATTGTAAATATACCTTTTAAAAATTCCTGTTAAAACTTAAGAAAATAACTCAAGATTGATCTTGTTTGTGAAAACAGAAAACGGAGAATGTTCTTGGTTTTAGTAGTAAAACGGAGAACGTTCCTTGATTAGTTAAAAACAGAAAATCAGTTTATGTTTTTAATTAATTCAAATGGATAAATAGAGAGATAAGATAGAGAATACCACACAAGGATTTTATCCTAGTTCACCCAATGTGGGTTACGTCCAGTCCTCACACTGTGAGATTTTCCACTAAGTGTAAAAGAGCTTTCTTGAACTTACAACACCTAGTCTTAGATCAACCTTGATCTATTTCAACCTCTAATGCTTTCTGCCCAGAAAGCAATACCAGCACCTATCTAACCTTGATAGGAAGTAATCTTAAAACAAACTAAAAAGAAACTCTTATAGTTTGAGTTTTTACAATTTGATTGTTTTGACAGAATCTGAAATTTCTCAACTCTTGTTTGAGAATTGATTCTTTACAAAGGATCTAATGACAATTGCACAAGTTGTTTGATAAGTAAATATCAGCAATTGTTTCGCAGAACTCAGTGAGCAAGATTGTCTCTGTTTTGCAGAATTTCAAGTATGTATGTGATTGATTATGGATTTCGAAGCACTGGTTTTTCTTGCTTAGAATCGGGATAATGGCCTTCTATTTATAGGCTGTAGATGTACTTGAATGAAGGTACAAGAGCTGTTGGAGAGACTTTGCTTTTTTGACTGAAACATTATTTCAGAATAAAAATAATCCTTCTTTGAAATAGCTTTTTGACTTTTAATGGTTTGGCATTTAAAGCATTTCTGTCCTTTCTTAGAAAGTGCTCTTGACGTTTCTTCATTGATCTTGGATGGTACATTATCTATCTTGAGTCTTGAGTGTAGCTAGAGAAGGTTGGAGAAGAATTGCAGATCAAAACAGAGAGAAACAGAGCTGCTGTTTCTGTGCAGAAAAACGGAGAATGATTAACGTTCTTGGTTTGTCAGTTTGAATTTCTTGAGCTTCAATAATCATTCTGGAGTTCCCGTTCTAAACGTTCTGGATTTCCTTTGTTATTGTTTTGTCATATGCCCAGATTGATCAAACTTTCTTGACATTTGGATTTTGGAATATGCAGACCGTCGTGACTTTTGTCTGTCTTCGAGTCCTTTGATCTTTGCGATCAAATAACCTTTTTGAGTCTGGATGATTCCTACTTGTTCCTTACCATGTACTGATTAGATATGAATGATTTCCTGAGCGGACTCTTTGTCACAGGGACAGAAAAGATTTGACCAATATGCTATGATGGATAATTTGTTGAAACTGAAGATCATTCTCTGTTGTGGTGCAGAATGATCTTGTTGTTGTCTTTTCTTGATTTGCTTGATTCTGCTCTTAATTAAATCCACTCAAAAACACATGTTAAATTATCATAACATTTTAGAATCAAAATTAACTTTCTTAATTAACTTTTGTTTATTTTCATCAAAACTTTAAATATAGAGTTTGTCTCAACATATAGGGTTACCTTCATTGCAAAATATTACTACAAAACGATCATAATAATAACATATAATCAAATATAGTTGTCAAATAAAGATGTAATTATTATTTTATTTGAAAATAATATTTTATTATATGTTATTCTAATCTTCTTTATGACAAGCAAATACAAAACGAAGATAATAATAACATATAATAAAAGACAGTTGTCAAATAAATATGTAATTATTATTTTATTTGATAACTCTATTTTAATATATGTTATTATTATCTTCGTAATGTATTTGTGGTAAATAAAGTATTTTCAAAATCCAAAATTACATTAACATAGTCTTAAAACTAGTATTTTTTACAAAATACAAAAGTGTATTCGAATACACGTGTATTCGAATACAGATGCTAAGTCAGTAGTAAAAGCCTCACATTTGTATTCAACTACGACCATCTGTAGTCGAATACAGAGCAAGTCAGTAGCTAAATCTTTGCTTATGTATTCGACTACGACCTTTTATAGTCGAATACAAAGTAAGTCAATGGAAAATTTCATGAATCTGTATTCGACTACATGAATGGTGTATTCGAATACAAGGTGCAAATTTTGAATAAATCTGAACGTTACAAAGAGGTGTATTCGAATACACACATCCTGTATTCGAATACAACTGGAAGCAATACAATTTTTCAGATCTGAAATGGCTCCAGATCATTGTATTTGTTCATCAAACCTCTTGGATCATTGGCCACGAATCTTAAGAGATGTTTATGGAGTATAAATACACCATAACTTCATATCAAACACTACACAATCCTTGAATCAATACCTTGAATAACTTTGAACAAAATTCTACTTTTTATAAAGTACTTGCATTTCATTTTCATATCATTCAGAAAGGTTCTCAAAGTACTTGAAGTATTATTGGATAGAAATCATTATACCTCTCCTCTATCCTTATTCCAAATCATATTGTATCACTTGTAAAAGAAAGTAGTACTTTCTTAAAGTAGCTTAATCTAATATAGTGGTGTGCTATCTTAGAAGTATTGTTAGAAGTTTGTAGCAGAAATCCTAGGGTGGGGGTTGTACATTTTCTGACAATAAGTGGATTAATCTCTTATGGTGTGCAAGAGGACTGGATGAACCCTTGGTTATAAGGGGAACCAGGATAATTCTATTGTGTACATTACTTACTTCATTTAGTTATTATCAGCTACTATCTTATCGCTGAAAACAAGAAAAACTCATAACACCTAATTCACCCCCCTTTTAGGCATACCTCTGTACTTACATATTTCATCTGCACTTTTCGGGCGATTTTCGTAACACCTGACCAAAATGGACCGAAATCCATATTTTCGAACCAGACGATGGCTAGTGTTTGAAATTTGCACGGAACTCGTAACACAGTTATAAATTTTGGAGAAGAATCCTATAAGTGTCTCCCAGTCCTCGATTTCATATGGACTTTTGGGCGATTTTCATTCCATCCGACTAAAATGGACCAAAATCCTTATTTTCGGACCAGATGATGGTTATTGTTTGAAATTTGACACCGAACACGAGACCCATTTATAAATTTAGGAGAAGAATGCTATAAGAGTCTCCTGCTCCTCGATTTCATCTGGACTTTTCGGGCAATTTTCGTACCCCTCGACAAAAATGGGCCAAAATCAATATTTTCTGACCAGGCGATGGCTAGTGTTTCATATCAGGCTCGCAACCCAAAACACAATTATAAATTTTGGAGAAGAACGCTATAAGGGTCTCCCGGTCCTCGATTTCATATAGACTTTTCGGGCGATTTTCGTACCACCCGACAAAAATGTACCGCAATCCGTATTTTCATACAAGTCGATGGCTAATGTTTGAAATTTAATGCCGAACCCGAAACACAATTATAAATTTAGGAGAAGAACGTTATAACTGTTTCCTGGTCCTCGATTTCATCTGGTCTTTTCGAGCGATTTTGATTCCATCCGACAAAAATAGACCAAAATCAAATTTTCAGACCAAACGATGGCTAGTTTTTGAAATCAGGCGCATAACCCGAAACACAGTTATAAATTTTAGAGAAGAATGCTATAAGGGTCTCCTAGTCCTCGATTTCATCTAGACCTTTCGGGGGATTTCGTACCCCTCGTCAAAAATGGACCAAAATCTGAATGTTCGGACCAGACTATGGCTAGTGTTTGAAATCTGGCACGGAACTTGTAACATAGTTATAAATTTTGGAGAAGAAATGCTATAACTGTCTCCTGGTCCTCGATTTCACCTGGACTTTTCGGGCGATTTTCGTACCAGCCGCCCAAAATGGATCGAAATTCGTATTTTCGAACAAGACAATGGCTAGTGTTTGAAATATGACGCGGAACCTGAAACACAATAATAAATTTAGGAGAAGAATGCTATAAGGGTCTCCCAGTCCTCGATTTCATCTAGTCTTTCCAGGCGATTTTCGTACCACCCGACCAAAAGGGATCGAAAATCGTATTTTTGGGCCAAACGATGGCTAGTGTTTGAAATCTACGCGGAACCCGAAACACAGTTATAAATTTTGAGGAAGAATGCTTTAAGGGTCTCCTGCTCCTCGATTTTATCTGGATCTTTAGGGCAATTTTCGTACCCTTGGACAAAAATGGAGCAAAATATGTATTTTCCTACCAGAAGATTGCTAGTGTTTAAAATCTAGCGCAGAACATGGAACATAGTTATAAATTTTTTTAGCAGAATGTTATAAGGGTCTCTTGGTCCTTCATTTCATCGGGACATTTCGAGCAATATTAGTACCACCCGACAAAAATGGACTGAAATCCGTATTTTCGAACAAGACGATGGCTAGTGTTAGAAATCTGACACGGAACCCGAAAGAAAATTATAAATTTTTTATAAAACTGCTATAAGGGTTTCCTGTTCCTCGATTAAATATGGTCATTTCAGGCGATTTTTGTATCACCTGACAAAAATAGTCCGAAAATCATATTTTCGGACCAGACGATGGCTAGTTTTTGAAATTTGATGCGGAACCCGAAACATAGTTCTAACTTTTGGAGAAGAATGCTATAAGGGTCTCCTGGTCGTCGATTTCATATGGACTTTTCAGGTTATTTTCGTACCTCCCGCCTAAAATGGAACAAAATCTGTATTTTCAAACAAGACAATGGCTAGTGTTAGAAGGAGAATTCAATAATAGTCTCTTGGTCCTCGATTTCAGTTGGACTTTTCAAGGGATTTTCGTACCCCTCAACAAAAATGGACCAAAATCTATTTTTTTGGACCAGACGATGGCTAGTATTTGAAATCGTACGTGGAAATTGAAACACAATTATAAATTTAGGAGAAGAATTCTATAACGGTCTCCTGGTCCTCGATTTCATCTAGACTTTTTTGGGCAATTTTCATACCCCCTGACAAAAATGGACTGAATTCCGTATTTTCGTACAAGGTGATGGCTAGTGTTTGAAATCTGAATGCTATAAGAGTCTCCCGGTCCTCGATTTCATAATGACTTTTCGGGCGATTTTCGTAACACCAAACAAAAATGGACCGAAATCCGTAGTTTCAGACCAAACGATGGCTAGTGTTTGAAATCTGACGCCAGAACCTGAAACACAGTTATAAATTAGGAGATGAATTCTATAAGGGTCTCCTGGTCCTTGATTTCATCTACACTTTTCTGGGCGATTTTCGTACCACCCAACAAAAATAGACCGAAATCCGTATTTTTGTACAAGACGATGGCTAGTGATTAAAATATGATGCGGAACCCAAAACATATTTATAAATTTAGGAGAAGAATGCTATAAAGGTCTCTTGGTCCTCGATTTCATCGTTTCTTTTCGGGCGATTTTTGTACCACTTTACAAAAATAGACCGAAAATCATATTTTCACCCCAAACGTGGCTAGTGTATGAAATCTGGCGCGGAACCCCGAAAGAAAGTTATAAATTTTGGGGAAGAATATTATAATGGTCTCCCGGTCTCGAAGCAAAAATGGACCGAAAACCGTATTTTTGGACCAGACGATCGCTAGTGTTTGAAATCTGACATGGAACCTTAGACACAATCTTAAATGTAGGAGAAGAATTCTATAAGAGTCTTCCGATCCTCGATTTCATTTGGACTTCTTGGGCGATTATCGTACCACTCTACAGAAATGGACAGAAATTTGTATTTTTGGACCATAACATGGGTTGTTTTTGAAATCTGACACGGAACCGAAAACACAGTTATTAATTTATGAGAAGAATTCTAAATGGGTCTCTAGGTCCTCGATTTCATATGGACTTTTTGGGTGATTTTCGTACCACCTGACAAAAATGGACTGAAATTTGAATTTTCTGACCAGACAATGGCTAGTGTTTGAAATCTCATGCCGAACCCGAAACACAATTATAAATTTATGAGAAGCGTGCTAAAAGTGTCTCCCATTCCTCATTTTCATTTGGACTTTTTGGGCGATTTTCGTACCACCCGACAAAAATGAATTGAAATCCGTAATAAAATAGAGTTGTCAATTAAATATGTAATTATTACTTTATAGTTTTACTTTATAAAATAGGGTTTAAGGTTTAAGGTTTAAGGTTTAAGGTTTAGGATTTAGGGTTTAAGGTTTGAGGTTTGAGGTTCGGGGTATAGTATATAGGGTTATCCTCATTGCAAAATATTACTACAAAATGATCATGATAATTACATATAATCAAATATAGTTGTCAAATAAATATGTAATTATTACTTTATTTGAAAAAGAATATTTTATTATATGTTACTCTATTCTTCTTTATGACAAACAAATACAAAACGAAGATAATAATAACATATACTAAAAGACAGTTGTCAAATAAATATGTAATTATTACTTTATTTGATAACTATATTTTATTATATGTGATTATTATCTTTGTCATGTATTTGTGCTTCATAACGAAGATAATAGAAACATATAATAAAATAAAGTTTTCAAATAAAGAAATAAGTACATATTTATTTGAAAACTCAATTTTATTTTATGTTATTATTATCTTCGTTATGAAGTACAACTATATAATGAAGATAATAATAACATGTAATAAAATAAAATAGTGTTGTCAATGTAATTTTATTTGACAACTCCATTTAATTAAATGTTATTATTATCTTCGTTTTATTGTTTTACTTAATAACGAAAATAATAATAACATATAACAAAATTGAGTTGTCAAATAAATTTGTAAAAATTAATTTATTTGACAATTCTATTTTATTAAAGGATATTATTATCTTCATTTTGTAGTTTACTTAATAACGAAAATAATATTAACATATAACAAAATTGAGTTGTGAATTTAATAATAAAATAGTGTTGTTTGATAAAGTAATCGATTTTAGTCGGGTGGTGCGAAAATAACCCGAAAATACCAGAAGAAATCGAGGACCGAGAGACCCTTATAACCTTCTTCTTCTAAAATTTATAATTGTATTTCGGGTTCCATGTTAAATTTCAAACACTAGCCATCGTCTGGTCCAAAAATACGGATTTTAATCCATTTTAGTCTAGTGGTATGAAAATCTCCCAAAAAGTCCAGATGAAATCAGGGACCAGGACACCCTTATAGCTTTCTTCTCCAAATTTTATAACTGGGTTTCAGGTTTTGCGTCAAATTTCAAACACTAGCCCTCGTCTGGTCCAGAAATACTAATTTTGGTCCATTTTGGTCCAGAAATACACTAACCCTCGTCTGGTCCAGAAATACTAATTTCAAACACCACCCGACTCAAATGGACCGAAATCCGTATTTTCGAACAAGATGATGGCAAGCGTTTGAAATCTGACGCGGAACACCAAATACAATTATAAATTTAGAAGTCGAATGATATAAGGGTCTCTCGGCCCTGGATTTCATCTGGAATTTTTGGACGATTTTCGTACTCCTCAACAAAAATGGACTAATATCTGTATTGTCGGACCAAACGATAGCTATTATCTGAAATTGGACGCGGAACCCAAAACACTATTATATACTTCGGAGAAGAATGCTATAAGGGTCTCACGGTCCTCAATTTCTTTTGGACTTTCCAGGCGATTTTCGTACAACTCGACAAAATTGAACCGAAATTCGTATTTTCGAACAAGAAAATGGCTATTGTTTGAAATTGGGCGAAAAACCCGAAACACAGTTATAAATTTAGGTGAAGAATGATATAAGAGTCTCCTGGTCCTCGATTTTCATCTGGACTTTTTGGGCGATTTTCATACCACTTAACAAAAATGGATCAAAATCTGTGTTTTCGGACCAGACGAGGGCTAGTGTTTGACATCCGGTGCCGAACCCGAAACACAGTCATAAATTTAGAAGAAGAATGCTATAAGGGTCTCCCTGTCCTCAATTTCATTTGGACTTTTCGGGCAATTTTCGTACCACCTGGCTAAAATGGATCGAAATCTGTAATTTCGAACAAGACGATGGCTAGTGTTTGAAATCTGACGCAGAACCCTAAACACAGTTATAAATTTTGGAGAAGAATGCTATAAGGGTCTCCTGGTCCTCCATTTCGTCTGGACGTTTCAGGCGATTTTTGTACCACACGACTAAAATGGATCGAAATCCGTATTTTCGAACTAGACGATGGTTAGTGTTTGAAATCTAACGCAAAACACAAAACACAATTATAAATTTAAGAGAAGAATGCTATAAGGGTCTCTTAGTCTTCGATTTCATCTAGACTTTTCGAGTGGTTTTCATACCATCCGACAAAAATGGACCGAAATCTGTATTTTTCTACAAGACAATGGCTAGTGTTTGAAATCTTACGTGGAACCCGAAATAGAATTATAAATTTAGGACAAGAATGCCATCTGGTCTTTTCGTGATATTTTCATAGCACTTGACAAAAATAAACTGAAAATCGTATTTTCGGACCAGACGATGGCTAGTGTTTGAAATCTGGATCCGAACACGAAACACATTTATAAATTTTGGAGAAGAATGTTATAAGGGTCTCCTGGTCCTCGAATTCATTTGGACTTTTCGGTGATTTTCTTACCCCTCGACCAAATTGAACCAAAATCTATATTTTCAGACCAGACTATGGCTATAGTTGAAATCTGGCGTGGAAACTGAAACACAATTATAATTTTTGGAGAAGAATGCTATAAGGTACTACAGGTCCTCGATTTCATATGGACTTTTCGGGCGATTATCGTACCACCCGATTTAAATGGACCGAAATCAATATTTTTGAACAAGATCATGGCTAGTGTTTGAAATCTGAGGCGAAATCCGAAACACTGTTATATATTTAGGAGAAGAATGCTATAAGGGTCTCTCTGTCCTCGATTTCATCTGGACTTTTTGGGCGATTTACGTACCACCCGACTAAAATGGAACGAAATCCATATTTTCCAACAAGACGATGGCTAGTGTTTGAAATCTGACATGGAACCCGGAACACAGTTATAAACTTTGGATAAGAATGTTATAATGGTCTCCCTGTCCTCCATTTCATCTGGACTTTTCGGGCGATTTTCGTGCCACCTAACAAAAATGGACCGAAATCTGTATTTTTGGACAAGACGGGTTCTAGTGTTTGAAATCTGGTGCGGAACCCGAAACAAAGTTATATATTTTGGAGAAGAATGCTATAAAGGGTATCCTTGTCCTTGATTTCATCTAGACATTTCAGGAGATTGTCGTACCACCCGACTAATATGCACCGAAATCCGTATTTTCGAACAAGAAGATGGCTAGTCTTTGAAATTTGACGCGGAACCCGAAGCACAATTATTAATTTACGAGAAGAATTCTAAAAGGGTCTCTAGGTCCTCAATCGCATTTGGACTTCTCGGGAGATTTTTCTACTTCACAACAAAAATGGACTGAAATTCGTATTTTGGTTCAAACGATGGCTAGTGTTTGAAATATGACGCCGAGCCTGACACACAGTTACAAATTTAGCAGAAAAATGCTTTAAGGGTCTTCTGGTCCTCGATTTCAGCTGCACCTTTCGGACGATTTTTGTACCACATGAAAAAAATGGACTAAAATTTGTATGTTTTGACCAGAGGATGGCTAGTGTTTTAAATTTTACCCGAAACACATTTATAAATTTAGGAGAAATGTGCTAAAAGTTTCTCCCGCTCCTCATTTTCTTCTGGACTTTTTGGGCGATTTTCGTACTACCCAACAAAAATGGACTAAAATCCGTAACATATAATAAAAATAGAGTTGTCAAATAAAATATGTAATTATTACTTTATTTGACAACTCTAATTTAATTTATGTTCTTATTATCTTCGTTTTATAGTTTTTATACATTTAAGGTTTAGGATTTAAGGTTAAAGGTTTTGGGTTTGAGGTTCGGGTTATAGTATATAAGAATGTCTTCATTGCAAAATATTACTACAAAACGATCATAATAATAACATATATAATGAAATATAGTTGTCAAGTAAAGATGTAATTATTACTTTATTTGAAAATAATATTTTATTATATGTTAATAACAAAGATAATAATAAATATATAAAAATTGAGTTTTCAAATAAATATGTCAAAATTAATTTATTTGACAACTCTATTTTATTATTATCTTTGTTTTGTAGTTATACTTAATAATAAAGATAATAATAAAAATATAACAAATTGAGTTGTTAAATAAATATGAAATAAATGAGTACAACTACAAAACGAAGATAATTATAATATTTAATAAAATAGAGTTGTCAAATAAATAAGTAATTATTAATTTATTTGAAAGCACTATTTTATTATATGTTATATTATTTTGTTTTTATTGTTTTACTACATAACGAAGATAATAATAACATATAACAAAATTAGTTTATCAAATAAATATGTACTTATTACTTTATTGACAACTCTATTTTATTTTATGTTATTACTATTTTCGTTATATAGTTGTACTTCATAAAATAAAATAGAGTTGTTAAATAAAGTAATAATTAAATATTTATTTGACAACTCTATTTTATTATAGGTTTTTACTATATTTGTTATGCAGTCAATCTTTAAAAGGAAGAAAAATAATAACATATGATAAAATAGAATTATCAAATAAATTAATAGTTTACATATTTATTTGACAACTCTATTTTATTATATGTTATTATTTATCTTTTTTATAAATAAAACCATAAAACGAAGATAATAATAACATTAAATAAAATAGAGTTTTCAAATAATCTAATACTTAAATATTATATTTGACAACACTATTTTATTATATATATAATTATCTTCATTTTGTATTTAAGTTACAACTCTATTTTGTTATATGTTATTATTATTTTCGTTATATAGTACAATTACAAAACAAAAATAATAAAAACATATAAGAATAAAACGGTGATAGTAATAACATAGAACAAAATAATAACATAGAACAAAATTGAGTTGTTCGATAAACAAATAATTACATATTGATTTGACAACTCTGTTGTATTATACGTTATTATTATCTTCGTTTTGTAGTTTTACAAAATAACGAAAATAATAATAACATATAACAAAATTGAGTTGCGAAATTAATATTTAATTATTATTTTATTTGACAACTCTATTTATTATATGTTATTATTATCTTTGTTATTTAGTAAAACTATAAAACGAATATAATAATAACATTTAATAAAATAGAGTTCTAAAATAATGTTATAATTAAAAACCATTATTCTCCTAAATTTATAATTGTGTTCGGGTCATATTATGAACATTAGCTACCATTTGGTCTAAAAATACGAAATTCGTTCCATTTTTGTCGAGTGGTACGAAAAATTGCCTGAAAATCTAGATGAAATCGGGATTTTCGTACCACCCGATTTTCGGTCCATTCTTCTCTAAACTTTATAACTATGTTTAGGTTCCGCGCTGCCAGATTTCAAACACTAGCCATCGTCTGGTCCCGTAATACGATTTCGGTCTATTTTTGTCGGGTGGTAGAAAAATCGCCCAAAAAGACCAGATGAAATCGAGGACCAGGATACCCTTATAGAATTCTTCTCCTAAATTTATAATTATGTTTCGGGTTCCGCATCAAATTTCAAACACTAGCCATCATCTTGTAAGAAAACACGAATTTCGGTCCATTTTTGTCGGATGGTACAAAAATCGCCCGAAAAGTCTAGATGAAATCGAGGACCAGGAGACCCTTATAGCATTCTTCTCCTAAATTTATAACTCTTTTTCGGGTTTTTCGTCAGATTTCAAACACTAACCATCGTTTGGTCTGAAACTACGGACTTTGATCCATTTTTATTGGGTGGTACGAAAATCGCTCGAAAAGTCCAGATGAAATCGAGGACCGTGAGACCCTTATAGCATTCTATTCCAAAATGTATAACTGTGTTTCGGGTTTCGAGCCAGATTTCAAACACTAGCCATCGTCTGGTCTGAAAATACTGATTTTGGTCATTTTTTTTATGGGTACGAAAATCGCCTGAAAAGACCAGATGAAATCGAGGACCAAATCAACCTTATACAATTCTTCTTCTAAATTTATAACTATGTTTCGGGTTCCGCGTCAGATGTCAAACACTAGCCATCGTCTTGTTCAAAAATACAGATTTCGGTCAATTGAAGTCGAGTAGTACGAAAATCGCCCGAAAAGTCCATATGAAATCAAGGACAAGAAATCGGGTTTCGAGTTTGCGCCAGATTTCAAGCATTAGCCGTCGTTTGGTCCGAAAATATGATTTCTGGTCCTGAAAATGACCATATGAAATCGAGTACCAAGAGACCCTTATAGAATTCTTCTACAAAATTTATAATTGTGTTTTGTGTTCCACATCAGAATTCAAACACTAGCCATCGTTTTGGTCTGAAACTACGGACTTTTGTCCCTTTTTGTTGGGTGGTACGAAAATTGCCTAAAAAGTCCAAATGAAATCGAGCAACAGGAGACCCTTATAGCATTCTTCTCCAAAATTTATAATTGTGTTTCGGGTTTTGCGCCATATCTCAAACGCTAGCCATCGTCTAGTATGAAAATACTGATTTTGGACCTTTTTTATCGAGAGGTACGAAAATTGCCCGAAAAGTCCAGATGCAATCGAGTATGTTATATCATTCTTCTTCTAAATTTATCATTTTGTTCTAACACTAGCAATCGAGTATGTTATATCATTCTTCGTCAAATTTCAAACACTAGCCATCCTCTTGTTCGAAAATACGGATTTCGGTCCATTTTAGTCGGGTGGTACGAAAATCTCTCGAAAAGTCCCGATGAAATCGAGGACCAAGAGACCCTTATAGCATTCTTCTCTAAAATTTATAACTATGTTTCTGGTTCCGCTCCAGATTTCAAACACTAGCCATCGTTTGGTCCGAAAATACAAATGTTGGTCCATTTTTGTCGAGGGGTACGAATGTCGCTGGAAAAGTCCAAATGAAATCGACGACCGGGAGACCATTATAGCATTCTTCCCCAGAATTTATAACTTTGTTTCGGGTTCCGTGCCAGATTTCAAACACTTGCCATTGTCTAGTTCGAAAATAGAGATGTTGGTCCATTATCGTCGATGGGTACGAAAGTTGCCCGAAAATTGCAAATGAAATCGAGGACCGGGAGACCATTATAGAATTCTTGTTCTAAATATATAACTGTGTTTCGGGTTCCGCGTTAGATTTGAAACACTAGCCATCGTCTTGTTCGAAATACGGATTTCGGCCCATTTTAGTCGAGTGATACGAAAATCGTCCGAAATCTGTACCGAACTCGAAACACAATTATAAATTTACTTGAAGAATGTCGTAGGGGTCTCTCGGTCCTCGATTCATCTCGACTTTTCAAGCGATTTTCGTACTACCTAACAAAAATGGAATGAAATCCATATTTTCGAACAAGCCGATGGCTAATGTTTGAACTCTTATCCGAAACTCGGACCCAAAACACAATTTGAAATTTAGGACCAGAATGATATAAGGGTCCCTCAGTCCTCGATTTCATTTAGACCTTTCCGGCGATTTTCATACCACCCAAAACAATGGACCGAATTCCGTACTTTCGTACCAGATGATGGCTAGTATTTGAAATCTTACCCGAAATACAATTAAAAATTTAGGAGAAGAATGCTAAAAGGGTCTCGTGATCCTCATTTTCATATGGACTTTTCAGGCGATTTTCGTTCCACCTGACAAAAATGGAACGAAATCCATATTTATGAACCACACGATGGCTAGTGTTTGAAATCTAATACGAAACTCAAAACCCGAAACACAATTTTAAATTTAGGAGAAGAATGTTATAAGGGTCTCACAGTCCTCGATGAAATCTGGACTTTTCGGGCGCAAATCATACCACCCGACAAAAAAGAACCAAAATTCTTATTTTTGTACAAGATGATGGCTAGGGTTTTAAATCTGATTGCTAGGGTTTAAAAATCGTACCAAACAACAAAAATGGACCGAAAACTGTATTTTCGGACCAGACGATGGCTAGTGTGTGAAAATCTGACACAGAGACCCGAAACACATTCTTAAATGTAGAAGAAGAATTCTACAAGAATCTTCCGAACCTCGATTTCATTTGGACTTTTTGGGCGATTATCGTACCACTAGACAAAAATGGACATAAATATGTAATTTGGGACCAGAACATTGCTACTGTTTGAAATCTAACGCGGAACCGAAAACACAGTTATTAATTTTGGAGTAGAATTCTAAAAGAGTTAGTAGGTCCTCAACCACAACAAAAATGGACTGAAATTCGTATTTTTGGTTCAAACGATGGCTAGTGTTTGAAATATGACGCCGAGCCCGACACACAGTTACAAATTTAAGATGAAAATGCTATAAGGGTCTTCTGGTCCTCGACTTCAGCTGGACTATTCGTACCACCTGACAAAAGTGGACTAAAATTTGTATTTTTTGACCAGACGATGGCTAGTGTTTGAAATATAACGCAAAACACAATTATAAATTTAGGAGCAGTGAGCTAAAAGTCTCTCCCGCTCTTCATTTTCATCTGGACTTTTTTCGTACTACCCGACAAAAATGGATTAAAATCCGTAACATATAATAAAATAGAGTTGTCAAATAAATATGTAATTATTACTTTATTTGACTACTCTAATTTAATTTATGTTATTATTGTCTTTGTTTTATAGTTTTATACATTTAAGGTTTAAGGTTTTGGGTTTGAGGTTCGGGTTATAGTATATAAGGTTATCTTCATTGCAAAATATTACTACGAAACGATCATAATAATAACATATAAAGAAATATAGTTGTCAAGTAAATATGTAATTATTACTTTATTTGAAAATAATATTTTATTATATGTTATTCTAATCTTCTTTATTAAATGCGATTATTATCTACGTTTCGTAGTTATTCTAATCTTCTTTAAAGTTGAGTTGTGATATAAATATGTCAAAATTAACTTATTGTACAACTCTATTTTATTATATGTTATAATTATCTTCGTTATTAAGTACAACTACAAAACGAAGATAATAATAATATTTAATAAAAAAAAAAAGTTGTCTAATAAATAAGTAATTATTACTTTATTTGACAACACTATTTTATTATATGTTATTATTATCTTCCATTTATTGTTTTACTACATAACGAAGATAATAATACCATATAATAAAATTAAGTTTATCAAATAAATATGTAATTAGTGTTTTATTTGACAACTTTATTTTATTATATGTTACTATTATCTTCCTCATGTAGTACAACTATATTATGAAGATAATAATAACATATAATAAAATAGAGTTATCAAATATAGTAATAATTACATATTTATTTAATAGTTCAATTGTGTTATATGTTATTATTATTTTCGTTATTAAGTACAACTATAAAACGAAGATAATAATAACATTTAATAAAATAGAGTTTTCAAATAAAGTAACATTGACAACAATATTTTATTAAATGTAATTATCATCTTCGTTTGTAGTTGTAATTAATAACAAAGATAATAATAACATATAATAAAATTAAGTTGTCAAATAAATATGTAATAATTAATTTATTTGACAACTCTATTTTATTATATGTTACTACTATCTTCGTTATTAAATACAATTACAAAATGAAATTAATAATAATATTTAACAAAATAGATTTGTCTAATAATTATGTAATTTTTACTTTACTTGACACCACTATTTTATTATATGTTATTATTGTCTTCGTTTTTGTAGTTATAATTAATAACAAAGAGAATAATAAAATATAATAAAATTGAGTTGCCAAATAAATTTAATTATTACATTTTTAATTGACAACTCTATTTTATTATATGTTATTATTATCTTTGTCATTGAGTACAACTACAAAACGAAGAAAAAAATAATATTTAATAAAATAGAGTTGTCTAATAAATAAGTAATTATTACTTTATTTGAAAACACTATTTTATTATATGTTATTATTATCTTTGTTTTGTTGTTTTACTAGATAACGAAGATTATAATAACATATAATAAATTTGAGTTTATCAAATAAATATATACTTATTTGACAACTGTATTTTATTTTATCTTATTATTAATTTCGTTATATAGTTGTACTTCATAACGAAGATAATACTAACATATAATAAAATAGAGTTGTTAAATAAAGTAATAATTACATATTTATTTGACAACTTTATTTTATTATATGTTATTGCTATCTTCTTTATGCAGTCAAATAATGTAATAATTAAAAAGCATTCTTCTCAAAAATTTATAATTGTGTTTCGGGTCATATTTTGAACATTAGCAATCATTTGGTCTAAAAATATGAATTCCGTTCCATTTTTGTCGGGTGGTATGAAAATAGCCTGAAAAGTCTAGATGAAATCGGGGATTTTCGTAGCACCCGATTTCGGTCCATTTTTGTCGAGTGGTACGAAAATCGCCTGAAAAGTCCAGATGAAATCGATGACTGAGAGACTCTTATAGCATTCTTCTCTAAAATTTATAACTATGTTTCAGGTTCCGCGCCATATTTCGGTCTATTTTTGTTGGGTGGTACAAAAATCGCCCAAAAAGACCAGAGGAAATCGTGGACCAGGATACCCTTATAGCATTCTTCTCCAAAATTTATAATTATGTTTCGGGTTCCGCATCAAATTTCAAACACTAGCCATCGTCTTGTAAGAAAAAATGAATTTCGGTTCATTTTTGTCTGGTTGTACAAAAATCGCCCGAAAAGTCTAGATGAAATCGAGGACCAGGAGACCCTTATAGCATTCTTCTCCTAAATTTATAACTTTGTTCCTGTTTCTTGGTCCATTTTTGTTGGAAGGTACGAAAATCGCCCGAAAATTCAAGATAAAATTGGGGACCGAGAGTCTGTTATATCATGCTTCTTCGAAATTTATAATTTTCTTTCAAGTTCCGCGTTAGATTTCAAACTCTAGCCATCGTCTAGTTCGAAAATACGGATTTCGGTCCATTTTAGTCGGGTGGTACGAAAATCGTTCGAAAAGTCCCGATGAAATCGAGGACCGAGTGACCCTTACAACATTCTTCTTTAAAATTAATAATTATGTTTCAAGTTCCGCGCCATATTTCTAACACTAGCCATCCTCTGGTCCGAAAATACAGATGTTGGTCCATTTATGTCGAGAAGTACAAAAATCACCCAAAAAGTCCAAATGAAATCGAGGACCGCGAGATCATTATAGCATTCTTCCCCAAAATTTATAACTTTGTTTCAGGTTCCGCGCCTGATTTCAAACACTATCTACTGCTTGTTCGAAAATACGAATTTCGGTGTATTTTTTTACATTTGTACGAGAGACCCTTACAGCATTCTTCTCCAAAATTTATAACTGTGTTTCGGGTTCCGTGTCAGATTCCAAACACTAACCATCGTTTTGTTCGAAAATACAGATTTTTGTACATTTTATTCGAGTGGTACGAACATTGCCCAAAAAGTCCAAAAAAAATCGAGGACAAGGAGACCCTTACAACACTCTTCTTCTAGAATTTCAAAAACTAGCCATTGTTTTGTTCAAATATACGAATTTCGGTCCATTTACGTCGGGTGGTACGAAAAACACCCGAAAATACTAGATGAAATCGAGGACCGGGAGACCATTATATCATTCTTCTCCTAAATATATGAATGTGTTTCGGATTCCGGGTGAAATTGACGATCGAGAGACCCTTATAGCATTCTTCTTCTAAATTTATAACAGTATTTCGGGTTCCATGTCAAATTTTAAACACTAGCCATCGTTTGGTCCAAAAATACAGATTTCAATCCATTTTAGTCTAGTGGTATGAATATCGCTCGAAAAGTCTAAATGAAATCGTGGACCAGGAGACCCTTATATCATTCTTCTCCAAAATTTATAATTGTGTTTCAGGTTCTGTGTGTGATTTCAACCACTAACCATCGTTTTGTTTGAAAATACGAATTTCGATCCATTTTAGTCATGTGGTACGAAAATCGACCGAAAAGTATAGACGAAATCGAGGACTATGAGACCCTTATATCATTCTTCTCCAAAATTTAAAACTGTGTTTCAGGTTCTGCGTCAGAATTCAAACATTATCCATTGTCTTGTTCAAAATTACGGATTTCGGTCCATTTTTGTCGGGTGGTAAGAAAATCGCCTGAAAAGTCAAAATGAAATCGAGGATCGAGAGACCCTTATAGCATTCTTCTCCTAAATTTATAATTGTGTTCCGAGTTCCGTGTCGGATTTCAAAAACTAGCCATTGTTTTGTTCAAAAATACCAATTTCAGTCAGTTGGTACAAAAATCACCCAAAAATACCAGAGGAAATCGAGGACCGGGAGACCCTCATAACATTCTTGTCTTAAATATATAACAGTGTTTCTGATTCCGAGTCAGATTTCAAACACTCGCCATCGTATGGTCCGAAAATATAGTTTTTGGTCCATTTTTGTCAAAGGACACGAAAATCGTCTGAAAAGTCCAAATGAAATCGACGACAGAGAGACCCTTATAGCATTCTTCTCCAAAATTTATAACTATGTCTCAAGTTATGCGTCAAATTTCAAACACTAGTCCTCGTCTGTTCCGGAAATACAGATTTTGGTCCATTTTTGTCGAGGGGTACGAAAATTGCCCAAAAAGTCCAGATGAAATCGAGGAGAAGAAGATTCTTGTAGCATTCTTCTCCTAAAATTATAACTGAGTTTCGGGTTATGCGTCTGATTTTCAAAAACTAGCCATTGTCTGGTCCAAAAATACGAATTTCTGTACATATTTGTCGGGTGGTACGAAAATCGCCTAAAAGGTCCAGATGAAATCGAGGACCAAATGACCCTTAAAGCATTCTTTTCATAAATTTATAACTGGGTTTCAGGTTCTGCGTCAAATTTCAAACACTAGCCATCGTCTGTTCTGAAAAGTCCAGATGAAATCCAGGACCGAGTGACCCTTATAACATTCTTCATCTAAATTTATAAATGTTATCGGACTCCGCGTCAGGATACAAACACAACCCATCGTCTTGTTCGAAAAGACGAATTTCGGTCCATTTTATCGGGTGGTACAAAAATCTCCCGAAAAGTCCAAATGAAATTGAGGACCGAGAGAACCTTAAAGCATTCTTCTCCTAAATATATAACAGTGTTTTAGATTCTGCGTCAGAAATCAAATACAAACCATCGTCTGGTCCTAAAATACAAATTTCGGTTCTTTTTGTCAAGGGGTACGAAAATCGCCCGAAAAGTCCACATAAAATCGAGGACCGAGAGACCCTTATAGAATTTTTCTTCTAAATTTATAATTGTGTTTCGGGTTCCACGTCAGATCTCAAACACTAACAATCGTCTTGTTCGAAAATACAGATTTCGGTGCATTTTAGTCGGGTGGTACAAAAATCGCTAGAAAAGTCCAGATGAAATCTAGGACTGTGAAACCCTTATATCATTCTTCTCCAAAATTTATAATTGTGTTTTGGGTTCCACGTCAGATTTCAAACACTATCCATAGTCTTTTTCGAAAATACGGATTTCGGTCCATTTTCATTGGATCGTATGAAAATTACCCGAAAAGTCCAGATGAAATCGAGGACCAAGACACCCTTGTAGCATTCTTCACCAAAATTATAATTGTGTTTCGGGTTTCGCACCAGATTTCAAACACTATCCATAGTCTTGTTCGAAAATACGGATTTTGGTCAATTTTTTGCCGGGAGGTACGAAAATCACTCGAAAAGTCCAGATGAAATCGAGGACCGAGAGACCCTGATATCATTCTTATCCAAAATTTATTTACTGGTTTTTAGATTCTGCGCCAGATTTCAAACACTTCATCGTCTGTTTTGAAATATAGATTCGGTCGTTTTTTGTCGCAGGGGTAAGAAAATAGCCTAAAAAGCCAGATGTAATCGAGACCGAGAGCCTTAAGCATTCTCTCCTAAATTTACACTGTGTTCCGATTTCCGTGTCGGATTTCAACACTAGTCATTGTTTTGTTCAAAAATACGCATTTGGGTCCATTTTAGTCGAGGTGGTACGAAAATCACCTGAAAATACCAGATGAAATCGAGGACAAGGAGATTTATAGCATTCTTCTCCTAAAATTTTATAACTATATTCGGTTTCGCGTCAGGATTTTAATCTGGACGATGCTAAATTTTGGTCCATTCTTCTCCGAAACGATTGCCTATTTTTTGTATTTTCGTACGAAACGATTACTAGTGTTTGAAATCTGACGCGGAACCCGAACACTGTTATATATTAACGGAGAAGAATGATATAAGGGTCGCTCGGTTCCTGATTTCGTCTGGACTTTTCGGGCGGATTTTCGGCACCCACTTAAAAATGACCAAATCTGTATTTCAAACAAGACGATTGTATAGTGTTTAAATTCTGACGCCATAACGCGAACACTATGATATTTAGGAGAAGAATTTTCTAAGGGTCTCTCGGTCCTCGATTTTATCTGCACTGTTCGGGCGATTTTCGTACCACCCGACAAAAATTGACCGAAATCTATATTTTCGGACCAGACGACGGCTGGTGTTTGAAATTTGAAGCGGAACCCAAAACACAGTTATAAATTTTGGAGAAGAATCCTATAAGGGTTCCCCGGTCCTCGATATCATCTGGACTTTTCGGGCAATTTTCATACCACTCGACTAAAATAGACCGAAATCCGTATATTCGAACAAGACGATGGCTATTGTTTGAAATCTGACGCGGGACTCGGAACGCAGTTCTAAATTGAGGGAAAATGCCATAAGTCTTCGGGTCCTCGATTTCATCTGGATATTTTAGGCAATTTTTGTGCTACCCGACTAAAATGGACTGATATACGTTTTTTTGAACAAGTTGATGGTTAGTGTTTGAAATCTGACGCGGAACCCGAAACACATTTATAAATTTAGAAGAGGAATGCTATAAGGGTCTCTCGGTCC
>PGTU02011588.1:0-14845 GCA_002896215.2 Cicer echinospermum | reverse complement strand
GGGTACATTACGATGCTTATTTTCAAACCACATAAGAATGCTGAACCATTATGCAGCAACCAAACTTATAAACCAACCAAAAATGCTGCATACATAAGCTAAGCTACTGAAGCAATATAAAGCTGCTAAACTAGACTGAATGTAATCTAAGCTATTTGAAGGTTCAGTGGCAACTGTTTAGATTACAATTAATATTAAAATAAAATTGAATATAAATATCAACCAAATAAACTGAGCCTAATTAACATGCAGATTAGTGAGTCACAATTATGTACCATTGAAGTTCAACACTGACACTTGTATTACTAATGCCCCACTAGTTTGTCCAATTTTTCAAAGCAACACTTCATGAAAATAGAAAATCAGAATGAAATTGATCAAGAAAATGTTGGTATCAAACGTTCTAGGCAAAACAGTTGAGGAAACTCATAATTTAAAAGAAATTGATCAAGAAAATGTTGTTTTTCGTTTTCGTCACCGCCATCAACAGAGTCATAATAACACCACCGACTCGCCGTACAACTAACTTTTCACTATCATATCTTTTACATCGTTCACAAGAGATTTAAATTTTGATATTCCATCAAACATTATATAGGAATTTTGCAGAAATAATCCGGACTGGATCAATTAGAGGTACTTAACTATCAGGGAATAATAAAAGGTTGTGAAACGAGACTAGAGTTAGTTACTCATGGAACGGAACAAAATTTGAGATGTGGGAAAAAAAAGATTTTTATATATATATTATGATTTGTTCCGATCACAATGCTCCTAAGAAAAGTTTACGTTAGTTCCCTCAATTGGTATCAGTACTTCCCAAAACCCCATAGAGTTGTTGTTCTTGCAACATCACATTTGAGCACAACAAAAATGGAAGCAAGGGAAATAACAACAGGTTCAAGTTGCAAGGGAAATAGGGATACAAGAATAATAAAAATTACCAAAAGACAAATGAAGGGAAATAACATATGATTTTTGGAACAAATTAAAAAAAGTAAAATCTAAATTATAAATAGACAGCATGAAACATAAAAATCTAAATTATAAATGCAAAAGATTTACTCTATAAATAAAAAGATTTAGTCTAACAATAAAAAGATTTTATTACCGTTGAAAAGATTTACTTTATAGAAAATCCCTTGTTCTTCTTTTATTACTTGTGATACAAGGGTTCTTCAATTAAATTGATGTAGTTACCGTTGAAAAACCAAGATCAGCTATAAATTAGGACACTTACTCTTTAGTGTTGCATTAATTCCTATTCTTCTTCTGCAAGCTGTCCTTTTGAGATCAATCGAAAGCTGTCCTTATTGATCTTCTTTGTTTAAGAGCTCTTCTCACACTCTCTTCCGCCTTCACTGCCATCCTCCGTGTCAACGCTGCTTGTGTTGATTCATTCTCTTTCTAAGGTTTGTTTTTCAATCACAATCTTTCTTTTCTTTTTTTTTTTCGGTGAAATGAAACCCTGCTTCTCTAATTTGACATTTTTTCTCATTTTAATATTGTATTTTATATATCTTCTGATTTTTTACTTCTGCATGTTGGGAATAAAAATAGAATAATATTTTATACTTAGAGACTGTTTCAAGACTCTTTCGCCAATCCTACCGGTCCGCTGTGGTTCTTGCAGTATGACTTCCTGCTTACTTTATTTGATTTTTTTTTGTTAATTATTTTCAGTGCAAAACAAACGAAATAAACTTTAATTTGGAGAAATGGAACCGCAACAACATTATAGAAGATTTGTTGTATTGGGAGAAAATGGAAGAGTTACGGTTGAATTGTTTTATCCTATTACCAATGGTGTTTACGAAATGATTCCTGCTATTCCTTTTCGCACTCATAATAGAAACATCATTTTGTCACATATGTGTATCGAAGATGATCACTTTATTCTTTGTGAAAGCAACAACAACCATATCAATGAGGTTCATAGTAGAATGAAAACTCAAGATGTCATACCAATTTATGGTCAAGATGGTCACTACGTTATTCAAGAAAATAACATCAATCAAAATAATCAAATTCCGACGAGAAGAATAACACACGTCGACGTTACCCGAAGATGCTCAATTCAAAATCTTGAAAGAATTAGAATTGATGAAAAAACTACTACTGAGGCTTTAACATGTTCCATATGTCTTGAGGAATTTATCTTTGGATCGAAAGCTATTCGTCTGCCTAGTCCATGTTCACACATTTATCACGAAAATTGTATTATGAGATGGCTCAATAGGTCAAACACATGCCCTTTGTGCCGTAGACCTATCTCATGTATTCTCTTGTTTTGTTAATAAAAAAGTTTTCTTTTTATTATATTTGAGTATTTTTTACTTTTGTCTCTTCTATTTTCTATCCTTTTAATTTATCTATTATATTAGTGAATATATGATATTCTATATATGACATCACTTCATCCTATACCATAAATAAATTTAATTTTATAATTCTTTTGATAAATTTCATCACAAAATATCAATGAATATCAGTTATTCAAATTAATTAATAATATTATACTTTTAATTAACTTGCTAAATTCCGATATGAACTGAAGTTTACATCAATAATAAAAACATAACTAATCCATATATGTTTCTAAATATTTTTAAAAAAATTCAATTAAGAGCATCAAAGAATACGGTTCAAAAGTAAAACAATTATCATTAAAGGATTAGTGACATGAAATAAAGAAAAAATAAACAAATATTGCACTCTATCATCTACAACCGTGTTATCAATTAAAATTATTTAGACTTAGAATATGTAACTTGAATTTCATACAAAATTGGTAAATTAATCTTATGTTTGGTCTGTAGGTAAGTTTGTAAAAACTATATCTTGTTTACGTTCTCACTTCAGATATTCCTTCAAATAATCTTTGTAGGAAACATCTTCTAAATCGGTATTTCATTCCTATTTTTTACAATTGTATTTCATTCCTATTTTTCACAATTGTATTTTATTCATATCTATCACAATTTCATAAGTAAATCTCGCTTTAATTCTACTATAATATTCTTATATTCA
This sequence comes from Cicer echinospermum, assembly GCA_002896215.2. Taxonomy (NCBI): domain Eukaryota; kingdom Viridiplantae; phylum Streptophyta; class Magnoliopsida; order Fabales; family Fabaceae; genus Cicer; species Cicer echinospermum. The sequence goes on along the minus strand of PGTU02011588.1, from coordinate 11,815 downwards.
ACTAAACAATCATCTTAATTAACAATCACTATACTAAAGAAGGCCTTATACAATATTTTATTAAGCTTTTAACAACATTTTTAAGCGTTGTAGATTCATGTGTTGTTATAGATAATAATAAATTCTTTCAACAATACTCTAAGCATTGTTATAATATATCATTTTGACAACACTTCTTTCAAAAATCATTGTTATAGTATATTCTTTAGGAGCACTTGTTTTGCTTAAGCGATGCCACAGTCTATTTTTTTGCCTGTGCTTCTATCAAAATATGGGTTCATATTTTGTTTAATTTTTAAATAAATTATAATAAAAAATAATTAGTTTTTTATGAAATAACAAAAAAAAAAATAGTGTATTTCATTAAATTTAAAATAAAAAATAATTAAAATGCAGTTTTAGTCCTCCTATTTTATTTAAAATTAATTTTGAATCCCAATTTTTAAAATCATTTCAATTTCATAACTTGTTTTTTTTTTTTTTCTCCTCTAGTTTTTAGTTTTTATGGAAGGGGGCCGAAAAATAAAAGTCAGACGTCCGAAATGGAATTATACAAAATGTTACATTTTGGGTTCAGCTGTATTTATTCAAATCAATGCCAATTAACTTAGAATATCTAACTAGAATTAGTAAATATTTGGTGTACACTTATTTATTCATTTTACTATTTGAATTAATAGATAGAAATAGATGAAGTATATGATCAAGAAAAACTGAAGTGTTAAATGTGTGTATAAACATTGAACCCATATCCCTTAACTTTCAAAAAGTAAATATATATTTTTTATTAACTACTAAATATACGATATTAACTATTTTAGAGTACTTCTTTAATCATTAAACAGAGGTAATCTAAACTGATTAATATCTTATATTTTAATAGTTAATGAGATATATTTAAATAAATGTTAATGACTTATATTTTAGTAGTTAATAAAATAAATTTTGTATATTTGATGTGTCTTAATTATAAAAAAATTGATTTTTTTTTTTAAAAATTACTGTTCTGTGTAAATAAATGAAAAGTACATATTGTGTAAACTGTGTATGTTCAAGTAAAAAAAGAAATACTAAATATTACTTTTTGATTAAACAACTTTCATAATTTTTTTAACAAAACACTTGATAGCATTTTTTTGTTAATAGTGGTGGTGTCTTTGAATTTGAACTTTGTAGTCAACCTTTGAGTAGTTAATACTTAATAGTAGTGGTGGTCTACTGTTAATGCTATCTTTTACTTTATAGCTGTAACATTAACAAGAGACCTTTACCACAAACCAAGTAATAATATTTTGTTTTGTTATTTCTTAAAATAATACTACTACTTCTTTTAGCTATATATCATCATGAAGGTACACACACCACCACCATGGTCATCTCTTCCTCTACACTGTCATCATCATTAGAGTTATAATATTCACTACCTTCAGTCTCTTCCTCAGATTAAAAAAAAAAAAAAAAACACCATTCAATGCCTAACATTAGAAATTCAACGTCAATAAACCTCAATCAATTGACGTTATCCCCGTGGAAAGTTAAAAATTAAAATGTCACCTCAACATTCATGGAACTTGTTTGAAGTTGGTGGCTTCACATGAATCAACATTTTCTAAATTCGCCATTCAGAATCAGATAGTTAAAAACCTAGATTCAAATATACCAAAATTATTTTTAATTAATCAACCAATAACAGAACTCAATAAACAAACATTATTCAGTCAACTTGGTGTATTTTGAGATCTTTATGAAAAACAATGTTTGAAATTAAGTAGAATTTATAAATCTAAATAAACCAGAATTTGGCTTAGCCTTGCACTCACACAGGGTCGAATCTTCATAATCCTCAAAGACATCGAGTGTGCTTGGATTTGCATCAGTCTCCATAGAACAGGTTCATGCTATGAATGGATGATTATTCAAGTGTTCCAACAATTATGACGATGGGATTTGTATTGCTATGATGTATGAATTTGGTGATTTTAGGTTTAATTTTAAGTATAACTTCAAATGTTTAAGATGACTTACCATCATAAACTGTTATGCTACAATTGAGTTAGTTAGCAAATTAGTTCAGTTATTGAGTGTATTGTATGAAGAATCCTGCTTCAATAAGCATTGTTGGTAACTCATAAAATAAACAGCTGTTTGCTAGCGAAAGAAAAACGATGTCAAATACCGCACTCCATTATAATTTTATCGCTCAAATATCTTTGTCCTCTGCCATCTTATTTTCCTGTCACGCTAAACTCTCTCTGACTGTGTTCAGCAACAGTTACTTCCATTCAAACAATTGGCATCCTATTCTCTGAGACTGCACATCACAATCAGTGGAAACACGATGGAAAAGTGAGGGAACAATCGAAGGAAACAGTTGAGTGATATAATTCTGGATAGGCAAGATGAGGAAGCAATGAGTTTGGATAAAAATTCTGGTTCCCTTGATGGCAGAAGAACTGGGAATGTTTCGATGGAGTGAGCTTCTATGAAAATCTTTATTATGTGAGCACTGAAGTCAGATAGATGAAATGTTGGTTCTCAGTATGATGGGCTACTGCGAGGATGTGGTACCGGGATACCAACTGATGCACATGAAACTGCGAGTCCAAGGAAGCGCAGAAGAGAAAGACTGCAGCAACAGCCAATTGTTAACTACATCAGAGCAGAATGTTGACAACAACACTTTGAGAAGATTTTCATAGTCTGTGATATTAATATGACAGCACCGTAGCGATGTGCAAAACCATAGAAAATCGAAGAGCTGCATAAGTATTCACTGGAAGCACGTGAGCTGCTGGTGCTTGCATAAGAAGTTATGAAAGATCAGTATTCAACAAGCATTCTAAGTTCCAAACTCCAAGAAGGTGAGGAACTATCGGAAAGAATTCAAGAAGAACCGGAGAAAATCAAAGCAATTGGTCAACAATCGGAAAGAATAAGATGAATCACAAAGCTGAATCTTTCAAGTAAAGATGATGTTGGTTCTGGCAGAGGTCAAACAAGAGGAGGGATTTTGACAAAAGTAAGGTATCAATGCTTCAACTGTGAGAAGCATGGGCACTTTGCTGATGAATGTTGGTTCAAGAAAGATCAAAAGATTGACGAAGAAGCAAATCTGGCTCATAGAGATGATTCCCAGCACAGTGATGATGATGGCTACTACCAGTGATGAGAAGATTAAGAATGAAGAGTGGTTTTCTTTACTCTGGATGGCTCAAATCCACATGACATCATATAGAGAGTGGTTGACAAGCTTTGATACTAGCAAGAAAGCAAGCATCAAAATGGCTGACAGTAGGAACCTTGTGGCTGAAGGCAGTGGAAACATAGTAATCGATCAGAAGCCAATGGTGGCCAAAAGAATCATTATTGAAGATGTAATGTATGTTCCTAAGATGAAAGTGTAATCTCATGAGCATTGGTCAACTGGTGGAGAAGGGATTCTTAGTAACTATGAATGGTGATGCCTTGAAGTTGTTTGATGAAAAGAGAACTTGGTGCTCAAAATTAAACATGTCAAAGAATAGAACATATAGATGCAACATCTCAAGTGGAAGAATGATGTGCCTATTGGCAGTAGGGAGTGAAGATTTGACAGACTTATGAAACAAGAGGTATGGTCACTAAAATTTTTGAAGTCTTAGTGATTTGAATGCTAAAGGACTGGTGTATGGCCTGCCAAAACTGAATGACAGGAAAGCCATTTGTGAAGTATGTGTAAAAAGTAAGCAAAGTAAGATGCTCATTTGGTTTTAAAGCTCTAAAAAGAGCTAGTGGTAGCACTATAAGTAGTTCACTCTGATATATTGTGGTCCTTTTAAGTATCTTCATTGGGGGGAAGCAAATACTTTATCACATTTGTGAATGAATGTACAAGAAAGATGTGGCCGTATACAATTAAGGTTAAGAGTGAGGCTTTAGAGGTTTTCAAGAAATTCAAAGTCTTAATAGAAAAATAAAGTGGCAACATCCATCAAAGATCTTGAGAACTGATGGTAGAAGGAGAGTACACCTCAAAAGAATTTGAAAGATTTTGTGTCAATCAAGGCATTGCGCATGAAGTGACAGCTCCATTACACCTCAGCATAATGGACTTGCTGAGAGGAATGAACAAGACCTACTAAAATATGGCAAGAAGTATGATCAAGCAAAAAACTTACCAACACAAGTTTTGGGAGAGAAAGCAGTCACTACAACTTACAATACATTCTGATAAATGTTCCTACCCAAAGAATGCTAATTCGAGTACCCCAGAGGAAGCATGGTGTGGAAAAAAGCTCAAGTGTGAAGCATTTTCAGTTTTTGGCTCCTTTGTGCTATAAACTGTACCAGATGTTAGAGAAGCAAGCTGGAGGATAAGAGTGAAATAATGATAACTTATAGGCTACCATCCTACAGGCGCCTATAACTGTATAATCCCGTAACTCAAAAGGTAATGTCAGATGGATGTGATTGTGAATGAGGCTGATAAGTGGAAATGGAAAGGAAATCAGTTACAACAGAGAAAATCAGCAAAGCTGCATTTATACTGACTCAACGTGATGAATCAGATAATCAGAAGTAAACAATAATGAATGTCGATGACCAGAGAGAAGTGGAAGCAATTGTGAAACCTCAAAGAATCAGACAAAGCTCTAAGCAAACTTAATGATTGTGAATGAATTTTTTGATAATGCAGTAAATGATGAAGGTGATATCAGTCACTTTGCATTATTAGTAGATCTGAACCTCTCAATTATAAAGAGGCACTGAAAGATAGAGGTATGGAGAAAAGCTATGATGGAAGAACTCCAATCAATGGAGAAAAAATCACACCTGGGGAGCTAGTAATCTGCCAGATCAGAAAAAAGAAAATTGATGTGAAGTGGGTTTTCAAACTGAAATTAAATCCTGATGGAAAAAATTTCCAAAGCACAAAGACCTGGTTGATGTCGGAGTGTTCTTACAAAAACATGGTATTGATTACAATGAAGTGTTGCTCCAGTTGCAAAGGCTTGAAACTGTAAGACTAGTAGTAGCTTCTAGCTTGCAAGAGAAGGTGGTCACTCTATCACTTAGATGTAAATCAGCCTTTCTAAATGGACTTACTTGAAGTGGTCTTTGTTTATGTCAAGCCTCCTGGTTTTGAAATACAAGGCAAAGAAAATACTATGGTATATACGGACTCCACCAGGCTTTGTATGGCTTGAAGCAGGCCCCTAGAACTAGCAGAGGATGAACAGTTTTTGATTCAAATAGGATCAAAAAGTGTCATCAGAGTTCAAGTGAAGAAATTCAAGTGAAGAAGAACTATGATTATCTGCCTATATGTGTGATGATTTGCTCATTACTTGGAGCAAATATCAGAGATTGAAAAGGTGAAAAATAAGCTAAAATCTGATTCGAAATGATTGATTAGGTGAGCTTTCCATTTTCTTAGGCATGGGAATTTATGAGATGAAAGACAAGAATGGTTATGCATTAGCAAAAAAGTATATTGGTGACTGCTTGAGAATTTGAACATGAATAGTACAATTCAATTTGCAATCCAATCAGAAACAAAACTACAAATGGCATTAGCTGCAAATGTGGCGAAGAAGAAGAGATGATCCAACACAGTTCAGACAAATGTTGGCTCATGAAGGGTATCTATGAACAGTCGGCCTGAACATCTGTACTCAGTAGCGTGGATTAACAGATTCATCGCATGATCCAAGGAAGACTCACTTGATAGCTGCTAAAGGATACTTAGGTATATAAAAGGCACAAGGAGTTTGGTTTGTTGTTCCCGAATGGAAGCAAAGGTGAAAGAAGTGAACTCATTGGATACTCAGATAGTGATTGGTGTGGAGACATCACGATACATCTGACTATGTCTTTAAGTTCAATGAAGCAGCCATATCATGGTGTACGAAGAAGCAACAGTGACTGCACTATCATCGTGTGAGGCAGAATATATTGCAGGAAACACTTGCAACCTGTAAGCAGTATGGTTGGATGCAGTAATGAAGGAACTGAGGTGTGAAGTGATGAAGCCTGTGAAACTCAGATTTGATAACAAGTCAGCCATTAGCCTTGGCACAAGAACCCTGATCTCACATGGCAGAAGATAAACATATCGATACAAAGGTTCCATTTCATAGGGAGCAGGTGAACAAATGGAATGATTGGAAGCACAATATTGCCCAACTGAAAGTGCAATTAGCAGATGGTTTTACAAAGGTTCTAAAACTTGACCGATTTGAGTTTTTGAGAAAGAAGCTTGGTGTTAATAAGTGTTCAACACAGCTATGAATTAAGGGAAGTGTTGAAATTTAATTCATAAACTATTATGCTACATATTGAGAGTTAGTTACAAATTAGTTAGTTAGTTAGTTGTGTTATGGATAACTTGCTTCACAAGCATTTTGTAATCATAAAATAACAGCTGGTGTAGCATGAATGAAATATCATTAATTTTATCTCAATTTTTTCTTCCTCTGCCTTTTCTGTTTTGCTGCGCCGAACTGTGTTCAGTTACTGATTCAACATAAAGAGAAAATAAAAAACTTTCTACATAAAATTAAAAGATTGGGGCCAAATTATTGTGAAAAAAAAAAAAAGATGTTGAGGGGTCAAATTTTGTATTTCACGTTACCGATAAATTGGCTGTTGTGGCTAACTCTTTTCCTTTGTTAAGGTACACAAAGTGTTCCATTTGTGTAGTTAAAAGGCCACTTCTAAACTTCTAAGGTGCCAATACACAGTTTTTGCCAAACAAATAGATGTCTCAACCTTTTAAACTTCTACTACATATCACTAGCATGCTAAATAGTCCAAAGTTTTCAAGCACAATCTTGTATCATTGGAATCAACATGTACCACCCATTTGTAATGCCAACGTTTCAACAGCTGTGAAACAAATCACACAAGAAATTCCAATATATCTGTTGTTACCTTTTTTTTTAAGCCTGACTCGATGTAAGCCAAGTTGGCACAAGGAAGAAGAGAAGATAAAATGAAATGGGCCAGCAAAGTATTCTAGAATATGTGAGTCAGCAAGAGAAATTCAATGCTTTTATGGGGGAGCCGAGAATCCAGGATGCTGGTAGAGGATGAGAAAGAAAAGAACTAATCAATGCTAAAGGATTTGTGAGATGAGTAGTATAAATGTGGTGAGGATAATTCTCTTTATTGTATAATTGTGGGAATAACTCCTTCATTCTAACACTTCCATTTCATTCAATTTCACCACTTTCCATCGATCTTACAGAGACTAAGGAAATAGTAAGAATCTTGCATACTTTCCATCGATTTTAACAGAGACTAAGGGAAATAGTAGAATCTTGCATGCTAACATCCCTATATTTAATGTACGGTGAAAGGTAGATCTCACTTTTGGATAGAATATTGATCTCACTGAAGAAAGCTGAGAGAGGGTGAACAAAGCTAAAACTAAAAATTTGTTGTTCTTTTTCATTATATGGCATCAAATCTTCTTCTTAGTCAAATGCAAAACTAAATTGTTTTTATTTTTATTTCATTATTTACTTTAAATTCAATTTAATCACTTATTTTATTAATCATAAATGTTCTTCTTTAAAATGAACCTTTTTATTCTCATTATTTACGTTTATTACAGTTTTTGTCTAACTTCTTATATTTAGTTAGAATTCTCAAGAATATTGTTTGTACTTCATTCACGACGTCTTTACATATACACATAGATGGATAGGACAATGATGAAATAAAATCTAACCCATACATAAATGAAGTTATGAGATAGAAAACCTCAAGAGCTTTCTTAATTATAATTTGATCACAGAATCATGATTTTACGGTGGCATGAAAAGTGAATTTTGCTCCCAAAATTCACCACTTATTGGTCATTAACAGTCACCATTTTGAGAATAAATCTAAGGTTGGAATGAAGTACAACAATTGTAAATTGAAGAATCAAAAAGTTCAGTTTTAATGGAGAAAAATTATTTTCATAATTTGATTTAATAAAAGATCAAAACAATTAAATTTAACATTATTTTAAAAATTAATTGTAAGTCAATCTATTTATAGAGTGTCAAAAAAAATGTTGAATTGTTCCCACATACTGTTTTGCAAAAACTAATTTCATAACGACAAGAATGAATTGCTAAAATGATAGAAATAAAATCCAAAAAAAATATAAAAAAAAACTATTTATAGAGACTAAAACTATATTCTCCTTATATTACAAGGAAAAAAATACTATAATTTTACTAATTTCATTCATTTTTGCTTATTTACACCCAAATAAACTACATATGCCTGAACTTAGTTCACTTATATTATAAATTAAGTTGACATGTAACTAAAAAAAACTGAGGTGATACCAGCATCAATGAAACACTATTATCCTTACTAATACTTTCTAGCAATACCTACGATACTAACATGATTACTCAAAAATACTGTTCATTGTACAAAAGACATTGTTTAATTTTAAAAAACTCAACACGCCACCACATTAAGTTCAAGTAAGAATATATAAGTTGCTTAGTTTCTGCTACCTATTAAAGGCATCGCGTTGGAGATGCTCTCAAATTGGTAACATAATTCTAGTGTTTGGGTTAAGTTCGCCTTACATAACATGTGCGAAAGAAACAAGAATAGAAAGAAATATCAAACACGATTACCAAAAATGAAGAATAAGGGCATATACATATACTGTTTAATAACCACCGAAGGCTAGTGCAAGTGGTTAGTATGTGTGTTTCTGCGTAGTCCGTTCTGTTTATACCATTGTCCGCATTCCTGCTTTAACAAAAGCCTACTATTTTCCTAGGGGGCCCATGTGCAAATTCCCCGTCTAGTATGGAAATGATTAAGTCAACAAACAAGCTAAATATATAATCTGTCCATAGCTTCTCTATACCAGATTACCTAATTTTTATCTCTAGTTCAAATTATCTCCATCTCTTGAATATTCGGGTTTTTCCACCAATCCTTGAAAACCCACAAAACATGGCACTGTGACAGACACTGAATCTTCCACACTATACCGTAGATTTTTGTATTGATGAAGTATATCACGAGAAATTCTTACCATGAGCTTCAAAGCCCTGGTGGCAGCATCGAGTATGTCTAACATTTTATGCATATTTTGATGAGGCTCATGGGATGGGTCAGAAATGCTCAGACTTTTTTTTTTATCAAGATTTTCAGACAAAATCTATTTGTCCCCATGATTAAATTCAATTGCTTTGAAGGAATTAAGGTCCTTTCTCTACCCTCTTAAAAGTGGTGCTCGGAGAGGTGTTCTTCCAAAGTAATAGGAGTATTTTGGATTCTCTTCAGAACATGTCAATTTTCCCACACGTTCATTCCTCCGATCAATCGATATCCATTCAACAGGCTCCATGTCATGTGAATCTATTCATTAGACACACTGAGCTTTTTATTGAAGCGAAAATCCCCACAGAAATTACCCTCATTCACTGCAGCAATAATACTGTGGAAATTGATTTATGTTATTCATTAAACACATAGCAATTACAAATGCTAATTTGGCATGCAGACAAAAGGACACCTCAAAGTTTGATTTATATCATTACTCATGAATAAGGATTGAAGTTGATGTGTTGTTATGAAGCTTTTTAAATTTGATGTGTCATTAAAGAAAATTAGCAATTGGTGTAACTCGAAAAACGTTACAGTATGTCATATATTGAGGAGGTGATGTACTGAAGTTAAGTTGTACATCTGAACATGAAACATTACTTTTTTTCATTCATACACATAAATACAACTTAGCATATCTATTCCACCACTAGTAATTCGATTTAGATGCATATATTTACATAATATATGAGCTTATAAGTGAAATACAGTTAAATATATATGACCTTATAGTAATACAAGTTAAATACATAACTTGATGTTGACCAGAAAACTCTAACTCTCATCTGTTATGAAACATCTTCAATTCTTCCTTGTGCAAGGTGTTACCTTCACTCACATTCACACAAAAGTGGAAAGAATAAGAACACGATTTGATGACGAGTTCAGACAATGTGCTAACATCTCGGGACTTTAGCACCGCCTTGTCCACTTTATTCAAGAATCCAATCAATTTGAGGAAATTACATTCAGTCAAGCTCTCACCCTCCTCACCAAGTGTTCTACCCTTGTCTTAGTGCACCTGTGTGTCTGATCCTAAACTCCCCAAACCCTGTACAAAAACTTGTTGTGCACTTACGTCCTCTATTTGCTGAGCATTCAGCTTATTATACAAGAGAATGAGGGGCGAAGGATTTTACAACTGAAAGGCAGTTAGCATAACAACTGCCTAACGTTGTCAGTTTCAGCTACTAACAGAAAAACTACCACAACCAAAAACTAACTTCATATGCCACATGTTTAAGACTAGGGACATTGGAAGTTTGTCTCTTTCATATATGGACTATGGTCAGGTTAGGGTTTTGGTGGGTCAGGTAGACTCCAATTATCCATTTCTGGACTGACAGTTTGAAAAAATAACTTCTTACTGGGATCCACGCTGAGTAGACATCTAATATACACATACCCTTGTACCTACCGAAGTTACCCCATTGTATTTATTACTCTTACCCATTATCCGCATTGAAACTAAAATAAATTGATAAATCACAAAAACCATATCATTTCAACACAATTAATTAAGAAATTATTATATGTTCTTCAATATTGAATAATAAACTAAATATTTAACTTACCCAAATCCATAAACATTCAAGTATAAAAATGGTACATCATACGAATTCATTACAATTTTCTTTTTATGATAATGTTAGATTGTTAGTTAATTGTAGTAACACAATGTTAGATGACGAAACTGTTCAAGGTCTTCAATCGCCTATACGACATTATTTCAACGAGAATGTTGCACATGAAATGCACATTTTGAATGAATTAGGAACAAGAAAAATGATTTTACTTAAGTATATTTTTATATAGTATAATAATAATAAATGGCTTAAAAGAACTTTAGTTTGTATATTTAGTTTTGTCACATAAATATTATTAAACATGATAAAGTTCTATCTTTCATAACATCTTTTGAGTTGTATTTGCATTACATAAATATATATAACAAATTTTACATAGTAACATAAATAAAATGTAACAACTAAATGGCTTAAATGCACTTTTAGAAATTGGAGGATCAAAATTGCTAATTGCTAATTGCCAATTGTGCTGGTTTTGCAATAGTCTTCTTAAATGGGTGTGGGGCAGGGTGGGGTACCCGTAACTGTATCCATAATGCTGATTTTATACCCTACTTGTATGGTGGGTTTTTTTCAGATACCCAATAGGTTTAAGTCCAATTGTCATCCCTACTTACAAATGTCTTGCATAATCTTATTTTATTTTATTAATTAAAAATATTGCATGTATAATTTATTATTTTGTTAATAGAATTTTAAATTGGTCTTTGTTGCTGCAAATCAGTAATATTTTACAAGTAGGAATAGCATCAGCTTTAATAAATTTGTTAGTAGCTCAATTTAAAATAGCTACAAGCAAATCATTTATGCAAAAGTAGCTCACAATCCAAGGCATGTATGATATCCTTCTCATATTTGAAGACAATTTGAAAAGTAAGACAATCAAGTCGTTACAACTGGTTGCGTAACTCATCATTGGAGAATCTTACCTTATAATGCAACAAAACAAACTTAAATCAAACCAATAATTGTTTACTCATACAACATTGCAAATGGTAAATTTTTAATGTGAAATAGAAAAAGTTGTTGCACTACCTTAACTCTTGTGACTGCAAGGAAGTGTTGCACAAATAGAAATAGATGAGACTAAATCTTTTTTAAAACGAAAATGTGACTGA
>PGTU02011586.1:0-19919 GCA_002896215.2 Cicer echinospermum | reverse complement strand
CTCAACGCATCTTTTTGATTCCTTGCTCATACCAAACATCAAAACTAAGAGAACTAGCAATTAGAGACTAAAATTGGAACTAAATGGAGTAAAATAAATCTAAAATGCAATAAATAAATACGGTGCAAAGGATATAAAATTGGGTTGCCTCCCAATAAGCGCTCATTTAGTGTCTTGAGCTTGACATTCCACCCTTCAAGTGTTGATCAGATGGATGGACTCCATTGAAAGTTTTGACTCTGCCCCTAAATAAGATTTGAGCCTTTGTCCATTCTCCTTAAAGTTCCAATTTGAGTGTGTGTCTTTCAACTCCACAGCCCCGTACGGAAATAACTTGATTATCTTCAAGGGGCCCAACCATCTTGACTTTAGTTTTCCTGGAAACAACTTCAATCTTGAGTTGAATAAAAGTACCAGCTCTCCTTCTTGGAATTCCTTGAATTTAATTTTGTTGTCATGCCATTTCTTGGTTTTTTCTTTATATATTTTAGTGTTCTCATATGCGAAATTCCGAAACTCCTCTAAATCGTGAAGCTAAAGAATTCTTGATTCGCCTGCCTTAACCAAGTCAAAATTCAAGTATTTCGTCGCCCAAAATGCTCGATGCTCCAGTTCGAGCGGAAAATGACTGGCTTTACCATACACGATTTGATACGGCGACATACCAAGGATGGTTTTAAAAGTTGTTCGGTAGGCCCAAAGTGCATCATCAAGTTTTGTTGACCAATCTTTTCGTGAAGCATTCACTGTTTTTTCAAGAATTTGCTTGAGCTGTCTGTTGGATACTTCAACTTGTCCACTGGTTTGCGGGTGATATGGAGTTGCCACCCTATGACGCACATTATATTTCCTTAGAAGGTATTCCATTTTTCGGTTTAGAAAGTGAGTGCCTTCGTCACTAATTAAAGCTCGAGGTACGCCAAAACGGGCAAAGATGTTCTTCTTGAGAAATGTGATGACCTGTTTTGAATCATTAGTTTGAGTAGCAACTGCTTCAACCCATTTGGAGACATAATCTACCGCCACCAAAATATAGATTTTTTTATGTGAGGATGGGAATGGACCCATGAAGTCAATACCCCATACGTCGAACACTTCTACTTCTAATATAGGATTTTGCGGCATCTCATCCCGTTTTGAAATATTACCGGTGCGCTGGCATCGATCACACTTCGTCACGTAGTTGAATGCATCTTTGAACAATGAAGGCCAAAATAATCCCGAGTGGAGAACTCTTGCTGCAGTCCGATCACCACTGAAATGACCCCCATACTCAGAGTCGTGGCAGTGCCATAATACCTTTTCTTGCTCCTCCTCAGGCACACACCTTCGCAACAAACCATCCACTCCTCTTTTGTACAGGAAGGGTTCATCCCATACATAGAATTTAGCATCATGGATGAATTTCTTTCGTTGTTGGTATGTGAAATCAGATGGAATTGTCTCACCTACCTTAAAATTAGCAAAGTCAGCGAACCAAGGTGCCATGACCATAGCGAAGATGTGACTCATCGGCAACTGGTCTCGAATTGTCTAAATGTCCTCATCTCCTCGACATTCTCCAATCGAGATAGGGTGTCTGCTACCGTATTCTCTGATCCCTTCTTTATCTCGGATCTCAAAAGTCGAATTCTTGAGTAATAGATCCATCTAAGTAATCTTTGTTTCGGTTCCTACTTAGTAAACAACATACCTCAGGCAGCATGATCAGTATACACAATAACTTTCGATCCTAGTAAATAAGATCGAAATTATCAAAAGCATAAACTACAGCTATAATTCTTTTCAGTTGTGCATAATTGTGTTGGCCTGATTTAAAACATGGTAGCATAGTAAATTACATGCAACATTTTATCTTTCTTTGTCCCAGGACTGCCCCAATAGCCACTGTCACTTGCATCACACATGATTTCAAAAGTAGTTGACCAATCAGGTGTAGTGATAATGGGCGCATTTATCAACTTAATTTTTCAAACTGTTAAAAGCATGCAAACAAATCTCATTGTAATTTGAAGGGTGTGTCTTCACAAGTAAATTGTGTGATGGATTTTGCCAATTTTTTGAAAAATCTTATATAAATCTTCTATAAAATCTAGCATGGCCTAAAAAGCTTCTAATGCTTTTTTCGTTGGTAGGAGGGGAAGATTTTTTCAATAACTTCACTTTGGCCTTGTGTCTACCTCATCCCTTGTGGGAAATTCGGTGGCCTAATACAATTCTCTCTGTACCATAAAATGACATTTTTCCAGTTTAGGACCAAGTTGGATTTTTCACACCTTTCTAATCAAGAGCGACAAATTACTCAAAACATTATCAAAGGATGAACCCAAGACAGAAAGTCGTCCATAATTACTTCGATATGTTTTCAATCATATCGGAGATTGGACATCATGCACCCTTGAAATGTGGCAGGTGCAGTTGGCACAGCCACCAAACGGCATTCGCGATATGCAAACACCCCATACGGACATGTGAATGCAGTTTCTCTTGATCCTCGAGTGCCACAACTATCTGATTGTATCCCGAATAGCCATCTAGGAAGCAGTAATATTCATGTCCGGCTAGCCGCTCCAACATTTGATCAATGAAAGGGAGTGGGAAATGATCATTCCTCGTAGCGCTGTTCAACCTTCTATAGTCAATACACACACTCCATCCTGTAACCGTTCGTGTAGGAATTAGCTCATTCTTTTCATTTGTGGTGACGACCGTTCCACCCTTTTTTGGTACAACTTGGACGAGACTCACCCAAGGGCTGTCTGAGATGGGGTAGATGAGACCGGCTTCTAGGAGCTTTACCACTTCTTTCCTAATCACTTCTTTCATTGTCGGGTTCAATCTCCTTTGGGGTTGTACTACCGGCTTGTGATTGTCCTCCATTAGGATTTTGTGCATACAAAAAGTAGGACTTATTCCCTTCAAGTCCTCAATGGACCAACCAATGGCCCCCTTATGCTTCCGTAGAATTCTCAACAGCTTTTCTTCTTGCAATTCACTCAAGCTTGCACTAATTATGACTGGATTCTTATCTTCTTCATCTAGGAATACATATTTCAAATGAAAAGGCAACTGTTTAAGTTCAATCAGTGGTGTCTTTTTCTCTGAGGATTTATCTTCATTCCCTTTCAACTCCTCCCATCTTGTAGGAAAACGGGGGGAGTAGGATGGTGATGCCTCCAACATTACCAAAACCTCTTTCATCTTTGGATCTTCACTCTCTTTGACAACATCTTGGGGTAGGCATAACACTCTTTCTAACAGCAAACTGGGTGTTTGATGCTTTATTTCTTCATTGACTATCTCATCTAAGATTTCGATTCGATTGCACCCTTCTCTTTCTTTTGAGTGTTCCATGGCTTTCAGAATGTTAAAAGTGACGGTTTCCTCATTTACTTTTAAGGTTAAGGTGCCATCTGCTACATCAATCATAGCTCGCCCTGTTGCTAAGAACGGTCTCCCCAAAATCAAAGGAATATCATTGTCTTCCTCCATGTCTAGTACCACGAAACCACTGGAAAAAATAAACTTGTCCACTTTAACCAACACATCTTCCACCACTCCATAGGGTGTTTCATTGAGCGATCCGCAAATTGTAGCATAAGCTGTATTGTCTTGACTTTCAATGCCCAGTTTTTGTATATGGAAAGAGGCAGAAGACTCTACACTAGCCCCCAAGATCACACAACGTCTTCCCAAAAATATATTTCCAATCAGCGCACGAGATGAGAAGCTTCCAGGGATCCTTGAGCTTCGGCGGCAGTTTCTCTTAGGATAGCACTAACATTCTTCCGTAAGCATCAATGTTTCACCGCCGATTTTTCTTTTTTTTTTTAGATCTCCTTATGAATTGGCGTATGTTGGCATCTGTTCTAGTGCCTCTGGCAAAAGAATGTTAATCTTGTTAATTTCTTAAAACCATCAAGGAACTACCGAATTGTTTTTCTGTTCTTCCTTTTTTAACCTTTGAGGAAACGGAAGTCGACTTTCTGGTTTTGGCATGGTTCCCTTTTTTGTTATTCCAGTTCTTTCTTTCCTTTTCAGAGTGTTCTCCTCCACTAAGTCGGTATGACTGTTTCCTCGGAGGGTTGGTTTGAAGTACTTACACTTTGTTTTGGCTTTAGCCGGTACTTTTCCCTTACCTCCACTCCTATTGTCACGACATTGACACTATTTCCGATTCAGAACCGGTCACTAGGCAAATTCCAGTCGTCTTGTGCCATTGTGGTAGAGCAGTTGACACACTGAGTTTCCAGACTTTATGGATGCAGAGTGATTTTTGAGATGGCTCGACTCTCAATGAAAGAATTGTGGTTGTCGCTAATATTCTCCATAGCACCTAAGCAGCCTTTCTAGGTGGAAATTGGTTCGTGTTGAGCTTCTGTTGACCCTGAAACACCTTGCTGATCTCATCCAGGGAAAATTTGGATGATTTCCACCAGATTGTACTTTAAGAGTAGGTTATTCTGCTCCATTCATACCAACAAGATTACCTGTTTCTATTTTCTGCTCTTGTCATCAGTTTTCACAGGCCCAGTTTTATTGCTCCTCCACAAAGATACAGCTAGTCTGCTTAATAATATACAGGCTATCGGAGGTTATTATATTTAGAGTTGCTATTCCTTATTTATTTTAGTGGCAATAACATCTTCTATCTGTTTTGAGAATGACCTGCTTGAGACATCCATCCATACATTCAACTCCAATACACCATTGTTGATCACAACCTCTGCATACACATCAATTGTTCATTTGTGCCATGACTCAATTAATCTTAATTGTGCTTCTGTTGCAGTCTGTTAATTCAAAGAACCAATTCTGTTGGCATCCAACATATTCTAGTGCTCTCGTCTCAAACCCATGCAGAAATATGGCATTCTGCATGTTCGTCATAGCATTGATAAGAGACTCGCAAGATAAGTTTCTGAATCTCTGTAAGTGTCACACAGAGTTCTCACTCTTCTTTTTGTAACTGAATCTCTTGCCTTTTCTAAACAACATAGCTGCGCGAAAAGTACTGTTCAAGAACTATCTTCAAGATCATCCCTTGTAGTGATGCTGTCAGCAGGGAAAGGAAATTAAGCCACCTCTTTAGCATCTTCTGTTTAATGAAAATGGAACAATTCATTCTCTCCTTCCTCAGACAAAACCGATCCACCTTCATGTTCACATAATTCAAAGGAAATCGGAGATGTCTAATGGCTGTCTTCGTTATTCTACCGGCCAAAATGAATCTCCTTCAACTCGCGGTATGAGAGGCGGGACTTATTTCAAAACTTGTTGACTGTAACCGGTTGGTATGGATGGCAATCGAGGCAACGGATCTATTCCGATTTCTTAACTCACCGAGAGTACTTCTGGTAGTGTGGATCGGCCATCCAGTAACTATGACGGGAATCACCCAAAACCTTCTTCTTCAACAACTAAATGTCTTTTCCCTTGTCTCCTTTCTCGAGCCGCCTTTCGATGTGCCTTCGCTGTTTTCGATTTCTAGACAAAGATAAGTTTCAGTCGAGGATGGCCTCGCATCACAAGGTTGACAGATTGTGAGTAAGAAGAGTTTAAAATAAAGAAAAATAATAATTAAGTAGAAACAACAGTTTTTTTTGTAAAAAAAAATTCTTATTTTTATTAAATTTATTTTACTTTTTTGAAAACAAATAAAAAGAAGAATTTTATTGCAGAGCAAAATTTAAATTAAGAAATTAAATTAAATTCCATAGTGAATGGGCCAATCCCCGACAACGGCGCCAAACAACTTGGATACGCGTTTCAGCAAGTAATGAATCCGTTGCAAGTAATAACTAAAAACGTATTAGTACCGAGCTGTCGGAACTCAAGGATTGCGATTTACTATCGAATATATTTAATTACTGAAATTGAATAAAAGTTTCCGAAATTGATTGACAACTATTTGAAATTACACAACAATAATAAATTGTCCTTTATAATGAGAAAATGTCAGGATCAAGTTTCAACTTCGAATCAACCTTGGTGTCTAATTTGATCCTAGTATTGATTATTACCGAATTCTCTATATTATTCTTGCTTAATGTCTTAGTTACAGAACCTTTACATTCCAAAGTAACCCTAATTCCTTAGTAGATATTAGAATTAAGCATACCGTATAGAAATCTCTTGTAAATTATTGATTGCAACTAATTAATTGATTCATGACCTGCACTAAGTCGTAGAATACAAATTCATGAATTTCTCATCTCAAGCATGTAAAGTCCACTTCCGTTTCAAATACAAATCGTAGAACATGTTAATGTTGATCAAGCAATAAAAGCATTAAGCCACAGAGATCAGAAAAAACTAAAATTCAATAAACTCATTCATATAACTAGAAATCAAATCATAAAACATAAGGGCTTTCATCTTGTTACACTCATCCCTAAAAATAAGGTTTAGTTAATCATGACAAAAATAAAGAGATAAAGATTAGAGAAGAATACAAGAAGGATTCATGAATGATTCTTGATAAAACTGCTCCAATGATGTTAGGAACAGCGTCTTTGAGTTTCTATGGCTAGGGCACAAGTCTCTCAACTTCCCATTCATGAAAAAGATGCCTAAACACAGTAAAAAAAATTGTGTTTTTAAGTGTTTGCTGGCACGGGTCACGCGCCCCAGCCGTGTTGGGCAGTAGCAGATGCTGGAAAAAGCTCTTGGCTTGCACTTGGCGCGCTCAGCATCTGGTGTCCGGCGTATATATGCTTTGTTCTCCTCTTTTGAGTCTGAATTTGGTTCCGGTGTCTTCCATAAAAGGGTGTAGCTATGGATCGTAGCTTTCATTTGCACTTGTTTGACTTCCAATTGAACATCTACAATCCAGGATACGGCGTTTTAAATACTCTACATATGGCATGTGATTCTCACCAAAATTCAGGCACTGTCACTAACAAAAAGCAATGTAAAATTACGACAAATTCCTACTTAATCAAGGAATAAAAACACAAACATTTTATCCACTCAAAGAACAAATATCAACGAATATATATCAAACTTAAATCCTTAATTTAACTAATTATTGAGATAAATAAGACTAAATAGTGGGAAAGTATGTATATGATGAAGAGTCATCAGTTAGTACTAACACAATATTGACAAAATCATTTCAAATTAGTAACAATAAAAGAATATTCATACAATAATTTTATTCACCACAACTAGGTGGCTGTGATGATAAGCCACCTGCGTATTTGCCTTTCCAACTGACATTTCCTTGAAACTCTTGAAATAATTAACAAATAATAAACATTAAATATATTATGAACATATAAATATTATTAGGAAGTTCAACACAGTAAAAAAGATACATAAATAATTTTTACCTTTAATAATTTCTTCAGAAATATCAAATTTACCTTTAGCGCAATCTGAGTGCAAATTAATGTTCAGCCATTTCTGGCTTTAAAGAGCTTCTAAAGGTTTAATTTACTCTCCACCAGTACTAAAAGCACTTTCAGAAGCAATTGTAGACACCGATATAGCCAAAATATCTTTGGCTATAAGAGATAGATTGGGTACTGAGTTGCGTTACATTTCACCAAGCAGAATATCAAATTTTTCACTCATCTTCACACACTTACTAGAATAATATCCCTCAGCTCATTATGTTGGTCAATTGAGTCTTTCTCTTTCAAATGTCTTCAAAAGCTTGTGCTCTGCCCATTTGTGATTATGGGCAGCACAATAGAGGTTTCTCATGGGAAACACTGTCAACAGCCATGGGAGTTGGTTGTGGAAATTATTTTTTTTTGTCATCGACTTTTTTATACCATTTGTACATTTTTAGTTAGATCTTCTTTAATTAATGTGATTAATTCAATAGCCACCTCTGATTTAGTTGCATACATATCTTGAAGCCCACTCAACATATTTCAACTTATACGTGGATCAAAATTACCCCAAAAATATAGCAACTATTAATGTTTTGCATATTACCCCAATACTTATCATATTTGTAACATATCCGCAGCCACATTGCAAAATGGTGTTCAAATCCAAAGAGGCATTTTTGCAGCTCACAAATAGATTGTAGACCATTGGTGAAAAGTGCATGTATACTTCATGCTGTGAGGAGGAAAACACTCTAGTTGCCTCATAAATAACTTCAAAAAAGTTGCAAACGCCCTAACTTTTCCCAATCATAACTAGTTGGAGGACCAGCTTCTCCAAGGAAATCCCTATAACTTGACTCCTCAACCTCAAGCTTCCCAAAAGCTACTTGAAACTTCTCCGCAGCCCTCCAAGCATCAAGGTAGGTTGAATTCCAACGAGTTGAACATCAAGAAGATAGCAATTTTTTACAGATATTGCCAGCTAACTTGAACACATTCCCTAAACTTGGCCAGCCCTATGAGGTGAGAGATTTTCAATCCTACAGCATTTTCTAATGCTAGAGATTGCCAAAAAAATTTCTTTCAAAGCCATCAGTTCAACTAAATTCAGAATATGAGCAGCACACCTCATGTGGAAGTGTTCCCCATCCCCCATCAAACCATCCATTATTATTTATCTTTTTTTTTTCAAAAAAGCAACAGCTAATCATTGGATGATGCATTATCAACGGTTATAGTTGACACATTTCGAATCCCCCAATCCTTAAAAACCTCTTCAATCTTCTTTACCAACTGTATCACCTTTGATTTGGGATTACTGTGAAACTAATAATCCTTTTTTGATAATTCCAATCTTATCACAAAGTGTGCCGTAGGGTCAAGTAGTTAAGGGTTTGAATTGAAGTCCAACAATCTGTTTTTAAGAGCTACCCTATTGCAAATCAGACTTAAAAAAAGCTTTCGACCTTACTTTTTTCCTCATAATACTGAAAACTATCCTAGCTACAGTTTTATCTAGACGATATTGTAAATTGTGGCAGCAATGTTCTCAACATTAACTTAAATCCTTCACCTTCCACAGCTTTTGAATGGTTGTTCATCCAAAATCACAAAAATAGGACAATGCCCTACGACAAGCTATGAAGGTTTAATTTACTACTTGTTGAAAACCAAAACTAGATCCTTCTACATTAGGAAATGTAAGATAGTTTGGGTGGGGTCATCAGATACAATCAAAGGTTTTTTGGCACATCTAGTAAGGTGGTAGTTGAGGTAGAGGTGCCATGAGTTCGAGAGTCACACAAGTATATTTTGTGGCAGTTATTTACATGTGGCAGATTGTACCTCCTCTTCACTAGAATTAATTTTGTTAAGTGTTACCCAGCATTTAGAGGATTCCTAGGACCACTTGCATTAGTTTTTCTCTTCTTTTTTAACTTGATTGTTAGCCAAATCAGGTCCAGCACTAATGTTGTCTGCTCCTGCACCAGCTTCAGTAGTGTTGATATTTGGAGTTGGTAAATTTTGACTAGGTTGGTTCATCACTGAATCATGAAGGAGCCTTAATAACAAATACCAACCTATGGATTATATTTATTTTAAGTTCATTGACTTTTAAAGGATTGTAATAAAAATTTTATGGGGGCGTATTAAATTAACATGAATGTAAATTAAAACACCAAGGATTGTATTACTCTATTATTAAAGTGGTTTAATTGAATATTTAAGGGACTTAATTTAACCTATAAGGGGTTTAATTCTTATGTAAGTGGACATATATAATTCAAGAGTCTAGTTATTTCACAACACACTAGACTATTGAAACCATTGAAGGTTAACTATAATACAGTGTTAGTGTGTAACTAGCACACTGTACTCATTAAACAATATTAGAATAATATTCAAATTAATATCCATTAGAAAAGGAAAGCATATATAAATAAAAGTATATATTAGAGAACAGCATCAACAAAAACTAGCATGCATATAATACATTAAAAGTATGTTATAGAAAGAAAAAAAAATTAAAATTCATTATAAGTTATAAATAAAGAAATCAAATAATTTAAAAGGTGTATAAAAAAAAATTACACATACATTTAGAAAAACTGAAGCATTACATTAAATAGAAGACACAGTAAAAAAAAAACTGAAGCACTACTTACATTTAGTAAAAAAGAAGCACAAGTTACACTAGAAAAAAGAAACACATTTTTATTGTTAATTAAACTCATAAAAAGAACTAGAAACTTTAAGCACATATTAATTAAAACACATCTTAAAAAGAATATATACAACGTTAAATATATAGCATTCATTTATAGGCATATTATAGTACATTTGAAAACTTATAAACATGAAATAGACCAATATAAGCATCAACGAAAATGAAAAAATAGAGCACAAAACTACAGTGCTCTTGCTCTATATCACCCCTTGCTTGCTACTGTTATTGGCTCGTTGATTCATCGTTTTCCAGCCACAAGCCCAAGAATATCAAGTATGTTTTTTTCCAAATATTCATATTAATAATTTACCACAACCAGAATATCAAAAAGGTGCTGTTCATATCTAATAATTAAAAGTCAAATCTAGAAAGTATTTTGGAAAAAAAATCAGATATTATTCTAATAATTACCACAACCAGAATATCAAAAAGGGTGATTCATATCTAATAATTAAAAAGTCAAACTCTAGAAAGTATTTTGGAAAATCAGAATATTCATATCTAATAATTATTCATATCTAGACATCAAAGTTTGAAACTCATACCAGAATATTTAAATATCTATATGCATATTAGAGTTTTCTAATATGAATATTTATTAGAGTTGGAACTAGAGTTTTGAATTCAAAATCAAAATATTGAAACTCTTAGAGTATGCAAAAAATCAAAGAAAAAATAATAAAAGAATATTTACCTGAAGATATGAGATCTAATAAGTAGAGAAATGAAACAAAAAGAATAAAATAAAATTAGTTATATGATATAATAGCACAAATCTAGATAACGAAAAACAGCTTTGTTTTTTACATCATACCAAAAAATAATAATAAGAGTATGACTATTAAATGGTTGCGTCAGAAAGAGCATAAACTATCAAATATCAAATGTTCTACCTGAGGAACTGCAAGGTTTCAGGTTGATGGAAAATAAATTGGATGTACTAAAGAGAAGTATTAGGGATAATAACTTAACAAATTGATTGTCATGAGTATATAAATGATAAAATTACCAAGTGAATCATGGCATTATACTAGTAAAGTTTTGATACTACAATAAGAGATGATCTAAAGTAGTGATTGAACAGAAAGTATCAACTAACAGAAATGTATGTACTTTCTAATCATGCGTTAAATACAACAAACATTAAGAAAATGCACATTACATTCTTCAATTCAAAACAAGAAACAAAGAGTCTGATTACAAATTAACAACAACTATTTGAGCTTTAATATCCAAGAAATAGATTTTTCTTAATTGATTAATCTATTTGCTAACAATGCAAAAGTAATTCATCAATTTCAAACATAACCCTGCCATATAAAACAATAATATACTTAAAATTGTATCGTGAATGTATATTGAAGACAGCGAACAATATTAAGAACATAATAGAAAGTTAAAAAGTTAGATTAATGTGTGAAAATTAGACTAATGGATTTTTTGCCTTAACAGTAATAAAACAAACAAAAATCTAATAAATAAAACAAATAATTTAGATGAGGACAACAATAGTATGACAATTAACAGAGTAAGAACCACGACAAATTGCATGTTAAGGTGAGGCAGATTACTACATAATACACATTTATACTAAGAAAATTGAAAAATCTAATATATAAAAGAAATGCAAAAACAAAAAAAACCCACTCTAGAAAAATCCAAAACAGAAACATAGTTAAATCAAACCTAATTATATAAAAAGAAATAAAACCCTAACACAATGCAAAATAAATTAGAAAGATGAACTGTTTAAAACAACAAAGATGAAAAATGCTATTTTTAACACGAGATTGAAAATACTAACAAAGAGGAAAATGTTTATAACAACAAAGACGAAACTAACAATAAAAAATGAAACTAAGACGAAACTAGCAGATTTAAAACAACAAAAACGAAAAAAGACAGTTTTGAAAAACGAGATTATAAAGTTTGGAACGAAAAAGGTTAGAGAGTTGAGAAATAAGAGATAAAGTGATAACCTAGAGTGGATGTGGCCGCCACTGACCGTCGTTGGCCGCCGTTGAGGCTTGAAGAAATTAGGGTTTGCTGGTGTGAAGAATAGGGTTCGTGAGAGGATGATGACGAGAGAATGAGCTGTGGGTGGAATTGTGAGACTGATTAAAATTAGGGTTAGGGTTGAGTTATAATATTGGGACAAATTAAATTGGATTTAGTAGACCCAGTCCAACACTTACTAATAATTATTATAAACTGTTATCGGGCGGGTCGGTCACCGCCGATCCAAAATTCATAACCCGAACCCGCCCGAATCTACTCTATTGAACCCTTTAACCGTACCCGTGTGACCCATTAGGTCCGATTCAACCGGCCCAATTTACTTCACCCGCTGCAGGCCGGGCGGTATAAAGCGGGCCCATCTCTTTTGTCCAGCCCTAGCCTTAGGTTCCTCTCACTCTCACTGCATGTTCTATTCCATGTCTTCCTTCAAATTCTTTCGTTGCACGTTCCTCTTCTTTGTACTTCTTTCTTTATTTTTTCTTTCTTGATTTTTTATTTTTTTGTTGCTTGTTTCTTTTATTTTTTGTTTTTTAAAATATTTTTTATTGCTTATTTCTGTTTTTTTTTTCTATTTTTTTAAAAAAAATCATTTGTTCTTTTAAGTTCTTCTTTTGTTTCTTTTTTTTTATTATTTTCCTTTGTTAAATTTTTTTCTGTTTTTTTCAAATTCTTTTTTTGTGACTTCTTTCTTTCTGTTTTTTTGATTTTTATTTTTTCTTTATTTCTTTCTTTTTTTTCTGTTTTTTTTATTTAATTTTTCTTTAACTACTTATTGGTCATCCTTCTTTCTCTATTTTTTTTTTCCTCCCCTTATTATCCTGCTGTTCTACAAACAAGGCCATGGCAACCCATCTGCAATCCCACAAATAATGTTTTGTTGATAATGTTGACCTAGCCATGCAGTTTAAATACTATAAAAGATAAGAATAATAGAGAGAGGGATGACATGTGATTTAGTGTCAAGTGAAACTATTGAAGAACATTACTAGTGCAAGACAAACATCAGTTAGGAATTAAAAGGAACATAAAAAGCTGCAGAAAAATCCACCAAATTTAAAGCTACTGGAGGAATTACTAGAACAAGCATCATCAGTTTAGGAATAAAGGGGGCGTAAAAGAGTATGCAGAAAAATACCACCAAAATTGTAAGCTATTCTTGTCATAGTTGTTTTTTTTTTTAATTTATTTTTTCTTTTGTTACTTCCTTCTATCTTTCTGTTTTTTATTTATTTATTTATTTATTTTTCTTTAATTACTTATTTTGATCATTCTTTCTCTGTCTTTTTCTACTTCCCCTATTTTCTCTTCTTGTTCTGAAAATTGTCATGGCAACACCATATGCAATCCCACAAAGTAATAGTTTTGTTGATAATGTTGGCCTAGCATGGCAGTTTAATACTATAAAGGATAAGAATAATAGAGAGAGGATGACATGTGATTTATGTCAAGTTGAAACTATTGAAGAAATTACTAGTGCAAGACAACATCAGTTAGGAATAAAAGGGAACATAAAAAGCTGCAGAAAAATGCCACCAAATTGTAAAGCTACTGGAGGAATTACTAGAACAAGACATCATCAGTTAGGAATAAAGGGGGGCGTAAAAAGTTACAGAAAAATACCACCAAATTGTAAGCTATTCTTGTCATAGTTGTTTTTTTTTTTAATTTATTTTTTCTTTTGTTACTTCCTTCTATCTTTCTGTTTTTTATTTATTTATTTATTTATTTTTCTTTAATTACTTATTTTGATCATTCTTTCTCTGTCTTTTTCTACTTCCCCTATTTTCTCTTCTTGTTCTGAAAATTGTCATGGCAACACCATATGCAACCTCACAACATGTTGTGTGTTTAATGCTTAAATCAATTGGTGATAATGTTGACCTAACATGACGATTTAATAATGTAAAGGATAAGAATAATAGGAAGAGGGTGACATTTGATTTCTGTCAAGTTGAAACTACTGGAGGAATTACTAGAGCAAGACAACATCAGTTAGGAATAAAGGAGGACATAAAAAGCTGTAGAAAAATACCACCAAATTGTAAGCTATTGTTGCAGATAAATTCTGACAGAAACAAGCACTAAAAGATGCAATATTAAATGAGATGGAAGTTCAAATTGACAATGATGTTAATGATGATGTAGCTGAAATAAGGAAAATTCAAAGTGGAAAAAAGACAACCCTTTACCAGCTGCCAAGAACACAAAAGGTCCACTGGATTTAATGTTCATGAAAAAAGAAAAACACAAATTGGGGAAAGACAATAGACAAACAAGCATAAATGATGCTTGTGACAAAGAAGCAAGAGCAATAACGATACAACACATTGCTCGTTTTTATTACACAAATGGAATTGCTTTTAATGTTGCAAGATCAAAAAGCTTCAAGTTGATGTTGAAAGCGTTTGGAAACTATGGTCTTCCAAGCTATCATGAGTTGAGGGTTCTACTCTTTGAAAAAGAGTTGGAATATACAAACGCTTTGTTGAATGATCATCAATTGCATCGCACAAAATACGGATGCTCAATTATGTTAGATGGTTGGGCAGATAGAAAGAATAGGATTTGGATAAATTTCTTGGTGAATTCTATAGCAGGAACAATGTTTGTGAAGAGTATTAATGCTTCTTCCTACGTGAAGACTGGGATTAAGATATTTGAGCTATTGGACAATTTTGTTGAGGATATTGGTGAGAAAATTATTGTGCAAATGGTTACTGACAATGGACGTAATAATGTATTGGTTGGTAAGCTACTAACTGCCAAGAGACCACACCTGTTTTAGACTTCATGTGTTGCAAAATTTCTAGACCTGATGTTAGAAGATATTAGAAAGATTTTTAAGGTTAAAAAGGTTATTCAAAGAGGGATTAGTCTTGTCAGATTCATTTATAACCACACATTGGCGTTGAACACAATGAGGAAGAACACTAACAATGTTAAGTTGGTTAGACATGGAGTCACAAGGTTTGCTACCATATTTCTGACTTTGCAAAGATTGCATAAAAAAAAGTCAACCTTAAAAAAATGTTCACTTCAGAAGAATGGTTGAAGTCCAAGGCAGCTAACGATCCTAAGGGAAAGATGGCAACTCGTATTGTACTTTTGACATCATTTTGGAATGATATTATCTACACTCTTAAGATTATGGGACCTCTTGTACAAGTGTTAAGACTTGTTGATAATGAGAAATTACTTGACATGATATATAATAATATATATTATAATATATATCGTATTATAATTATATATATATTATAATATAATATATATATATATGCAACAATGATCAAAGCCAAGGAAGATAATCGAAAAGCTTTCAATGGACAAGCAAGCAAATATATATATGTATTTGCAATCATCGATGAAAGGTGGAATTTTCAAATTCATCATCCATTGCATGTTGCAGGCTACTACCTAAATCCGAAGTATTTATATAGCAAACCAGAAATTGAGAATGATCCCGTATTAGTGGGAGGTCTTCACTTATGCATTAAAACACTTAGTGAAAATCATCAAATGAGTGACATGACTGCAACATAGTTGGCGGAATATAAGATTGTTAATGGCATCTAGTCTCTTTGGATTGGGTGGAGCAATAAGACAAAGGGCAACATTAGCTCCCAGTAATTGGAACTTCATTTATTTTCTTCTTAAAACTTTTAGCACACAACAACTTGTATAAAATAAAAATGATTGTTTCATTGTAGCTTAGTGGTGGACGACTTATGGAGTACAAACTCCACTTTTGCAAGTATTGGTCATTAAAGTGTTAAGTTTGACATCCAGTTCTTTAGGATGTGAGCGTAATTGGAGTACTTTTGAGCACGTATGTTAATACTTAATATTAAGGTATAGAGTATTCTACTTTGTAGGTTCATATTAATTTAGTAAACTAACATTTTAAATTAGAATACATAGATTCATTCCAAGAAGAGAAGTAGACTTGAACTTAAGAGGTTGGAAGACTTGGTTTTTGTTAAGCATAACCAGGCTCTGAAAGAGCGCTATGATTGTTGTGATGTGATTGATCCAATCGTCTTGAATGATGATGATGATTATATCAATGAATTTGAAGTGGGAGACTTGGGGGAAGATGGTGAACCTGTTGAAGAATTAGCTTATGTCGGTGATAATCTAACTTGGACTGATGTTGCCAATGCAAGTGGGGCTAATGAGTCGGTGGTCTACACTAAGCGGGCAGCAAAAAAAGGTAGTTGCAAGTGCATCTAGAGCAATAACGCAAGAAGCAATATAAAAAAAAAGTGGTGATAGAAGAAGATGTTGAAGAAGTTGAACCTATTTATGTTGAAGATGGTGATGAGGAGGAGCAGAACGAAGAATATATTGAAGTTGATGGGGAAGAGGAGGAGGAAGAATACTATGTTGAAGATGATGATGATATTTGATTTCTATAACATGCAATTTAGTTTTAATAGTTTGTTATTTTATTACTCTACTATGTTGAAGAAGATGATGATATTTGGTATTTAAATGTATGTTTTGATTAAGACTTGGAGTTTTTGTTACTATTTATGAATGTTTATGAGTTTGAAACATTGTTTAATTATGCATGTTTATATAATATTAATCGTGTAATTTGTCCAAAAAATAGAGGCAATTCCAGTATCCCACTATCCTGGTTTCCAAGGTTGGCCGCTACACACTGCTATCTAAGATTACCTAGGACCACATATTTGTAGTTGTTGATCTTGTTAAGTTGAGAAATTTTGCTTAGTGAATGGTTTGTGTAACACCCCGATTTTAAACAACGCGAGTGCATGTCCTTTTTTGAAAAAAACACTTAATAAAGATAATATGATCATAACGCAAAACGAAAGAGTCATAAATAATTATATCATACTAATACCAACAACCTAAGATGGTTTTTGGGACAATAATCCAAGTTATGGCAGATAGAAAATACATCGGGGATGTGAGACCTATAAGACATCGCTCATACCCCTGAGATATTCTCGGCATACATCTGCACATAAAGTACTGCTCCAAGATGTTATCCCCATGGTCACGTCAAAAAAATGGAACATGGACCCGCCAACAAAAGTCAACTGTCAATATATGTTACGATATAGTCATCCCAAAACAAATAAGTCACAACCACCAAAGAAAGATATTAAGTCCCTATACAACAAACACTACATATGATCATTCACTAGTACTACAATAACAAGGGTTACCTCCACGCACTCCGCAAGTTCCTTCTAACCAGTATCTCTCCTCGAAGTAACTTCTTCTTCTTCATCATCATAGAGGATCAATCTCCTTCGGAGTCAGATCACGCCAGGAGATAGGTGCTTCGAGGCTCTAGAATCTCAAAAGTCCACTACTTCAGTGACAATCATATGGGATCATTCACCGAAAGTGGAAGCTCTGGCTCAAATCGCTAGACGATCCTGCATATCTCTTCCCACTAGTATCGACCACTTATCCTTTCCGCTATCCCAGTCCAACCACTATATCTCCAACTCCTACGGGTGGCCTCCGCCTCAACTCTAACTAAGACATCTTTGCATCTTCCCATGCTTCATTCATTCCGAGCACTCAATCCTGAGGTTACCGGATAGTCCGATCCTCTCCTGACTGAGCTCCACGAAGATATACTGCCCCAAACTCTCCTACTTGTCTCACTACCCTCCTCGTATAAGTAGCACTGCTAGATGGAGGTCATATACCCAAGCAGTCGGTAATGTCGGTTAGGGAAGTCTCTAACGATGTTTCCATCGTCAAGGTGACAGTCGGTGGAACGAAGTCGGGTATCATCTGAGGCAAATCCCATTCTACAAAATATAAATGGTCACCAACAGAATTTAACAAATAACATTTAACAATTATTTTTGGGTCATAAAGTCAAGCGATAACATTTAGCAATTCACAACATAATAACAAACAATAAACAGAGTATATATATACAATTATCACGATTTATAACAAACATGACACACGACACGCCAAACACCCTAAATGCAATGCTTATAGTCCATGCACATGATATCGGAATTTCCAAACTCTCATCGAGGGACTAAATCATAAATGTACCGCTCTACAGACCAATACTAATTACCGAGGTACCACCGTCACATATCAGCACGATTACTAGAGTTGTAGTCTAAATAGACGCTCATTGGACAAACAAAATTCCTAATAATGAGAGGATGGACCGATCAACTCATGAAAGCGAGCATTGCCATTGGCCCATATAGGGTCGACATTGTTCGACCGTGTCGTTGTGTCATGTTATGTAATCATAAAGTGGCCCATCACGGTCACCACTAACACTGTGGTCCATCAAGATCGCCACTAATTATGAAATGCATGATCATACTCCAACTTTTTCACAACAATCATTATGTAAATGTAGCTATTAAAATACTCTCATTTTAATACTCATTACACACTAATAATTTTTCATATGTTTCACATAGCATACTCAAGTCATATTATCCTCAATAAAATTCATAACATTATCAACACGTATTATCGCTCAAGAATGCATCATCACATTAATTTTAATCATCACATATTCGCACATATAATGTCCCTATGTGGAAACTAAAAATTTGGAATGAGCTCTTACCTTAGTTATAGTTTTTTCAACAGTTCTCACTACTACAATCAAACACAACGAAAAATCTCGTTCGTGTCGACACCTTCAATCAAATAGTGTTTGACTTAGTTAAATTAATCCTTGAAACTTTAAGGACTAATAGTATTACTATCCAAAACACACTTTCAATATATAAAACCTATTTTTAGAAATTAACATCCTTTAATTTTTCAGTGAATTCACTAACAATTATTCGAAACGTTTTAAATTATTTTTCTCAAAAATTTTTACACAACCACAAATTTTTCTCAAATTTGCCATAACTCATTTTTTTTTTGTTGGAACGGCCAATGTTTCAAAATCAATAATTATATCGCAAAATTTTAAAACCTCGTAGCTCCAAAATCAATTTTAAAAACAACAAACTCACAAATTTGTTTCCAAAATATTAACTTTAGTTCGGCTACTACCATTGAAAGTATCAGGTTATCAACATTGATTTTGCATTCCTAATATAGTTCATTGTAAAGAAAAATTAGTTTTCCTACCTTC
The DNA here is from genome assembly GCA_002896215.2 of Cicer echinospermum. NCBI lineage: Eukaryota > Viridiplantae > Streptophyta > Magnoliopsida > Fabales > Fabaceae > Cicer > Cicer echinospermum. The sequence goes on along the minus strand of PGTU02011586.1, from coordinate 712 downwards.
AATACTTGATTTCATTCAACGTCATAAAAATCAACTTTCACTTTAACTTGAAAATTTGTCACTAACTATATATCAAATTCACTTTCAGCATAAAACATTTAAACATAAATTCACATTAGAGTAAACCTGGTTTTATGAGATTAATTAAAAAAAATGCACAGTGACCGAATTAGTTACCAAAAACACCATCCTTTAAATTACTAGGGATATAATAATGGATTAGAAATGACATACACTGATAAAATTATTTTTCTTTATTCGCCAACAACAACATCAATATCAATATTTTAAAGTTCTCTTCACCGCTAACTCGGTGTCAATTGTAAGACCCATAATTTTAAAGTACCTTTTATGTATTTTTGGTGTATTTTGGATTTTGGCTCGGAGGCTTTTATGCCAAAGTTAATAATATTTTGGAGTTTTATGATCAAAAAGGTTTTTCGATGCCAATTAGAATTTCCCGGCGATAAATAAATTGAATTTAACTGCGGTAAATACTTTACGGTTAATTTAAGGCGTTTCGGGTGAAACGGTAATTTAATAAATATCTAGATTTTGAGATATTTGTTAAGTTATATTTATTTTATTTATATGTTTGCTTGGAGGGAAAAAGAAAGGAAAACTAGAAGGAAGGAAAAGGAAAAGAAAATAGTATATAAAGGAAGGAAGGAAAAAGGAAGAAAGGAAAAAAACAAAGGAAAGAAATTGAAAG
>PGTU02011585.1:0-14835 GCA_002896215.2 Cicer echinospermum | reverse complement strand
TTATTATTCAGAGCAGAGTTATTATTAGCCGACGTATTCAGACTTAATATATTATAGCGATTTATTATTCAGAGTTATTAGCGATTATTATTCAAGTTATTATTATTCAGAGTATTATTATTTATTCAGAGTATTATTAGCGACGTATTCAAGACTTATTTATTTTAGCGATTTATGTTCAGAGTTATTAGCGTTTATTTCAGAGCTATTATTATTCAGAGCTATTATTATTCAGAGTTATTATCAGCGACGTATTCGATTATTATTATTAGCGATTTATTATTCAAGTATATTATTCAAGCTATTATTATTCAGAGTTATTATTAGCGACGTATTCAGACTTTATTATTTATTATAGGATTTATATTCAGAGTTATTAGCGATTTATTAGGTTATTATTATTCAGAGCTATTATTATCAGAGTTATTATTATTAATTTCTGAGTTATTATTATATTTATTCAGCGCTTATTTTATTATTCTGAGTTATTATTAGCGTATTATTTATTATTATTTGAGTTACAACATTATTAGCAACCTATTTATTTATCTTTTAAACAATACGACTCAAAATATCAATATCTGCCAATCATTCATTTAAAACAAATACAACTCAAAAGTCAATCATCTGCAAATCATATCATTTAAAAACAACATACAACTCAAAAGTATCAATCATCCTGCCAAAGACATATAATCTGAATTATTTTCTAAATTAAAGAACCCCAATGTTGTAGACGTCCTGCATAAGGCGATAGCCCATGATGTAGACTCATCGCTACGATGCTTCTTCCAATGCATGCAAGTGGTGGTAACGGACATGCAGATTTCAATTAACTTGAACCCAATGATTTTTCGTTAACAAAACCAATGCTGATAACACGATCACGTGACAAATCTCCATTATGTGCACCCCTCAATGGGAAAAAAGTCAACACAAAAGTTTTTGCTAATGTAACAAGAACGAGATTATATTTTGTTGCTATCACGTACCCATATCAGGAATGGTCATCCACTTCTCATTACCTTGGTTTTCCAACTCAGTTACAAGTAGACTCTGTCACTTCTTGCAAACGTTCCTTGAATAATGCAGCATATAAATCAGGTTTGGAACTTAATCTCTGATACACTGCCGACGTATAATGCTCCAGTATTCTTCACCATAACAGTAGCAGCAATAGCACGATATCCACAGTTCCATCTCGCTTTAACATTAACTATGTCTTCAATATATGGATGAATTAAAGAGGAACTCATGGAAATATTTTTTTACCTGGTGGGAGACTTGTTTGGATGCTTGATGGGAGACTTGTTTTGATGCTTGATGGGAGACTTGTTTGGATGCTTGATGGGAGACTTGTTTGATACCTGCTGGGAGACTTGAGTATCAAACATGCTCAAAGTATGATGGGTCGTGCGATATTACGTCATATCCCTTCGGCTTATTGCCGGTTTTTCTTAACACCACCTTTTGTTTTTGATTTTATCCATGGTGCACACATTGATGTTGTCTCCGGATATGCTATTTCACGCAACTTGCTCTTTAAAGCCCTTCTTCCAGCAATATTAAGTGTTTTCCATTTTTTCCAATTATATCCATCCCGATGTAATGTTCAACTCTGAATCATTTGTCAACTGGTCATTCTCTTGATCACTATTCAAAGGTTAATTTCCTCCAATGTATATGAACAGCATCTAATGGGATTGGAACACCTTTCATCTTGTATCCTGCTAAACTCACATGCACAAGGTAATCCATGAGTCTTTCTAAGTATACAACAACACACATCTTTGTCGTTACTGACATAACTGACTCTCTTGTATTCTTCAAACAATATCACCTAAGGCTTTCTTGGATACCACCCAAGTCAATTTCTCAAAGAATGGATTGTTGTGTATATGCTCTTGCGACCTTTACTTATCTCACATGAAACCTTTGATCTTAATAATTTAAAATTCAAACATGTCATTCATACCATTCCATGCCTTACAAAAATCTCCTTTACTGTGTTCCAAAAATCTCTTCAATGACCAATGTGCAGACTAACCCTAATATTTTAAAAAAAAAATACAAAATGTGAAGTAATGATCATATATCATGCATAAATCATATATCATATATCATACAAAATGTGAAATTTTAATGACATACCTATTAGTCGTAGTATTTCCTAGATCAATACTCGATTGGTCATGCTTCAACAAATCTTTCCTTATGAGGATCAACCATGTGTCTCTGACGTAGTCAAAGAAAATAATATTATCGACACATGCTTGCTCAAATACTTGCAAAAGTTCCTCGTACTCCCTCTCTTCAGAACAATAAACAATTTTCCTCCACAACTCAAGAATGGGTCTTGCATGTCTTTCTTTAATATATACTGTTTGCATTTGGCTCAACCAACATTTTTGTTAATATGAAGTTGACAAAGTAAATTTGTTGAAGATGGAAATACAACTTTTAATTGCATTCATTAAAGCCAGTTCTCTGTCAGTCACAATCACCTGAGGAAATGGCGTGTTTGAAAAAAACAACTCTTTTAACTTCTCCAATGTCCACCAAAAGTTGTCTTGACGTTCAAATCCATATAAGCAAATGCAACATTAAATGTCAACCAAGTTGAAGTTACACCAACAATTTCAAACAACGGTAACCTATACTTGTTGGTTTTGTAGGTGCTATCCATGATCAATACAAGAGGGAACATGTTAAGCAAAGTTATGGAATCTGTGTGCGTCCAAAACATATCCCTCACAACGTTGGAGTCCTCATGAGTCCTACTCCAACAAGTATATTTCTCAGCTTCAAGTAACTTCAACAAATGTTGCATATCAGTTCTAGGTCCCATCAAATTCTTCCTGTATGTACTTCGTCGCTTGTAGATTTGATAGATACTAGTCACATTTCTCCGTATCTCGATCTCTCAAAGATGACAAGATATGTCTCGGTGCAACGTGATACTTTGTCAACTCGTCAACATGTTTCTTATCTTCTTCTGTTAAGCGTCCCATAATGCATTATTCTCAAAAAGTAGCTACTAACTCATGGTTGTGAAGTCCACAGATTAAACTAATAATCCATCCTTCATCATTTTTCAGTGGTCTCGCTTTAAGTTTAAACGGACATCCACACTTTTTAGTTGAAGTACCTGTGTCATTTTGTATTGACTTATATTGTCCACCTCTATCACAAACCAAGAATTACTTTGGCCTTTCTTCCTCTCTTTCCAATCTCTACGTCTGATCGAGTAATGATAACTGCTACTCGATTTTGTCGACCTATCTCTCTTGCCCATGATATGGCAGCCTCTCTCGTGACTCAAAAATTTGATCAGTTGTAAATGCTTCAGTTTAAATCTATAAATACTGGTCGTGTGTTTTCATCCCTAGTTAAAAAAAACAATTCAAATAAATAACAAACAAATTAAAAGCATATTCAAAAAAAAAAAAAATTAAGTACCGGATTTTTGAAATTTCCGGGTTAACTACCGGAAATTTCAAAAAAACCAAATTTCCGGTGAACAAAAATGACTACCGGATTTTTCAAATTTTTTTGAAATTTCGGTAGCTTCCGGAAATTCAAAAATCCGGTATTCAAATACAACTACCGGGAAATTTCATTTTTCCAAATTTCCGGTAACAATTATACACTACCGAAATTTTGATGCAACTTACCGGAAATTTCAGCAAGGTCAGATTTTTGGTAATTTTTTTTAACTGCTCGTAAATGAATTTTTAAGGATAAAAATGGGATTTTTAACAATTTGGGGGAGTTTTAAGTTTAATGGGGGGGTACAATAGCCAATTCTCAATATTTTTTTATGGATTTTTTAATTCAATTCTTATAGATTTGTTTCAACAAAGATTTTTTTTTTTTTATCTCGTAGATTGTTTTTATCGAACTAATTAACACATTTATTAATTATTATATTTTTTTTATTTGTGTTAGTTTTATGTCCTCAATTTTTTTTTATAATATTTTTTAATCTTATAGTTTTGACTTATCATTCTCATAGTTGTTTATCTCTTCAAACTATGTCATGCTATTTTGTAATGTTTATTTTTCTTTTTACTCTTATTTGGAAAGTTAGTGATTATGAGTTAAGATCATCTCTAATTTTTTCATTTTCTATATTATCTATCAAAGTTTTGGAAATATAAATATATTAGCTTTTGATAGATCCAAATATTTTTATATATTTCAAAACCCTCCAAAAACTATAGTAGTAGAGAATAGAAATGGAGAAATTCTTTACTTGGTGTTTATGAATTTATAAATAAAATAAAATAAATAGGATATAGTTGTAAAAAAATGTATAATGAGTGTCACATTGTTACATTAAACTGATATTTTGAAGATTGGGTTCTATCGAATATATTTAGGATAGAGAATTATCATGCTACAAATTTTTGTTGTGCCCTTTTCATTTAAAGAAAACTTGTTCGAAAACAAATTATTAACACTCTTTGGGAGATGATTTGACAGAATAATACAAATCTAAAAAAAGAATATGATTGGAATAGTAATCTTACTTTTCAAACAGTGTTAACGAAATTAGTGAAAGTGAAATTCTGCTTCACTTTCTTTATATTTAAACATTGTTGAAAAATAGTTTTTGTAGTGGTTGTAGTGTGATACTTGTTTTTCTTTTAAGAATCTCTAAGTCCTAGATTGAAATGTAACTTCCAAGAGTGAAAGTAAAAAAAACATGAGAAAAAACATGCGAAAATTTTGGATTATAGATTTTATTTTTATTATTTTTCATTTTAGTTTATTTGTCATTGGATTATTTCAATTTTTGATATTTGTGCAATATAGATCGCACTAGACAAGTTTGAAAGAAAGTATCCAAGTGTCTCATTTGATGGTAAGGATGAAAATTAAGGGTGAGAATAGGCTGGGTCGAACGAAGATTTACTTCGTCTGGATCTGACATATAAAAAAATTCAAAGCATAAGTCTAGCTCGTTGTCTGTTATATGCTTACTTTTTAGGTCTGAGTTTGGTCCTTAAAAGAAGTTTAGTATGGCATGTCAATCTACTTAAAAGTTTATTTAATTTTAACACTTTTTAACATCCTCTTGTATTACAATTTCTATAATATGGTGATAAAATATGATCAAGATTATAAAGTGGTGAAATTTTTATAATTTGGCACAAATAGAGAAAGAGGAGAATTAAAGTAAAAAAGAAATCAGTTGTGTAAAATTTGTTAATACTATTAGGGAGATATTTGTCAAGACTATTAGAAAAGTATGTAGTTGGCTTGCAATCCATGTGTCCTAGTCGACAAGCAATCAAGTCCAAATTCACATCCTTCTCCCTTTTTCATCTTTGATCCATGAATAGTATAATCAAGTCACAAGCCTTCTACATATAAACAATACAAATAAATGTAAAGTGCTTGATATTACTATAGGTATGGCAAACGGATTATCTATAAAGTGTTGAGCATACTTAAAGACCAAGAAGGTTATAATAAAGTGTTGACTGCTTAGCCAAATAATTGAAATTAACGTGCATTTCCATTTTATTACAGAACCATTAGTGGTGAAAAGTAGAGATTGTTCAAGTCATTTCTGAGTCTGAGAGTTATTTAAGAAATTTCTAACAACAGTAGATAGATGTGTGTGTGTCTTACCACATTGTTTTTTTTTTTTTTTTTAAAATGTGTTGTTGTAGCGTATCATTGTAAATAAGGGAAAGCAAAAATGTCTATGTAAGACCCTTAATTTTTAAATTCAAATTTATTCAATTTTAGGGTATTTTGTGTTAAATTGCTTAGGAATTTAGCTCAATTTTATTTTATTTTGTGAATTAAGTACCAAAATATATTTTGTTAGAGTTCTTAATGTGTTTAACCCACAAATGTCCTGGATTGAAGGGTCACCGACAATAGGAGAGAAATTCTATTATCCAGAATTTGTTCAAAGATTTGCAAACGATGTACAGTGAACGCTAATTCAACAAAACCAAACCAAACCCACAAATTACGAATTTTAAAACATGGTAAATCGTCAAGGAAGATATCCAAGTCTATTGTTTTCAGAAAGACAAATTTGGAAAACAAATTGAAAAAAGCAAATGTTCATAATAAAATAAATGCAGTTTCTGATGCACAAGATCAACAATTAGCTGCAAGTGCAGAGCATACTTATTTTGCTGAATATAAAATAAGGATTGGATGCAAATGAAAAGCGGAATATAATTAATACATACTAACAAATATTTACAATGGTAACTTGTTTTGAAAACTGAAAAGAAAAATACAAGCTTATGAAAATATAGGAGCACTCAAGATTTCTAACAGAACTGCCTTGAAGTAAAGAGGAGCCTTCCTTATAACAGATTTCGCTTGTGCTGCATTATGAGGTGCAGGTGAGGAAATGATCAGATTCTTCTACTATGCCTTGAAGTGAAGAGGAACCTTCCTTATATAGGGAAAGGATTCCGCTTGTGTTGCATTTTGAGGTGGAGAAAATGATATACAAGACTATTTTTAAACCGGTTCGAAATGAAAATTTGGGCTACGCCCATTACATGATATACAAGACTTTTTTTTAATGGGCCAAGAGTATTAGGCCATTGCATTCATTTTATGGGTAACAAGATGCCAAAATAATCGTCTTCATTTTCATTTTCTATATTTAATGGTGTCTTATGAAGCGCTGCCTGAGGAATGTTTTGATGATTGGGCCTTACTTTTGAGAAGTTGGGCCATGATTTCAAAGTATTCCTCCTTGAATTTTGCCGTTGCTAGTTGTGTTTAGGCAAATGATTTTTGGGCCAAGAATTTAGTTGCCATTGGGTCTGGTTTCTTCATTCCTTGCCTTTGGAGCCATGCCGAAACAACTTGGTTTTTTATACTTGGTGGAATAGAGTATTTTGTCCACCATCTGACTTTAAATCTTCTGACGAGGATAGTTTGGGTCTCTTTTTGGTTAATGTCAAAATACAGGCTAATACCCATGGTAGAAAGGCATTTTGAATAGGCTAGCCTTCTTTTGGATTGTCTTGAATGTGTTGCAGTCTGTTACATTGTAATGAGATTTTGTAGTAAAGGAAGCTTTCTTGGAATCCGTTTTGAAAAGATATCTGGAAAAATGATGACTAATGGAGGATTTTTATTATAGCAAAACCATCCTCGATTTTCCAAAGGTTCCATGATAATCTGTTAAAGACAAAATAGCCAAGTTTGGTTTATAAGTAATCTGTTTTAATCATGAGACAAATTTTTGTACCAGTTTGTTGAGAGTCCCAGTAATTAAAATTCCTACAGGATGGTTTATCTGTAAAGTTTTGAAATAATACTGGGAGAACTGTTTTGGTGTGTAAAGATTCTCCCATTTCAATGTCCCGTGAGAAGGCAGATGATTTTGTGGATCCAATCTCTTGGCAGTTTTGAATAGGCTATTGGGCCTTCGTTTGGATTGTCTTGAATTGTTTTAGATCCTGTACATTTCAAGAATAGATTTATAGTAAGGCTGGGGGTTTGATAAATCATACGGTTTGAAAACCAACCTTCTGGAAAAATCTTTGAGATGACTAATTGAGGATTCTTATTATAGAAAATGATCCTCGATTATCCAAATGTTTTGATCACCTAATTTGTTTTGACAAAATATTCAGATCTGGTTTAAACAAAGAATCTCAGAATCATTTAAAATAATTTTTGAAGTTTCTCCTTGAGAGAGTTTTGAAATTATTTTACAGGATGGTTCCTCCTGTAAAGGTTTTGAAATAATTTTTTTGAGAAGGGGTTTTGAAATTTTGATGCACATCCAATTTTTCTTTAATTGAGTAATTCTTTTGGCAATCATTCCAGGTGCAGATGTAAACTGTACAATGCACTATTTGTTTTTTGTTTAAGGATCCCCATATCCTATGTCTGATGCATATGTTTCAACAATTTTTGGGCTGATGGGTCTACTAAATGCAATCAAGGTATCTCTTTAACTTGTTTTTTTGATTATTTGAACTATTTTGGTATGTTCTTCTGACCATGCGACGGGGTTTTTCTTTAACCTATCATGGAGAGGTTTTGTTATCCTATTAATGTTGGGACAAAAATCTAATACATAGTTCAAGCTTCCTAAAAATCTTTGTAATTGTGTTTTGTCAAGAATTTTGTCTAGAAATTTATCTGCGAAATTTAAGGACCTTTCAATAGGGGTAATAGTACCCTGAGAGATATAATGTCCTAGAAAGCGGATTTTTGTTTGAAAAAGTGAAACTTTGGATTTTGAAACCACCATACCAACTTTTCTTAGTGATCATTAAAAATGTTCTAAGGTGTTTGAAATGTTGTTCAATGGTTTCTGAAAAAATTAAAAGATCATCGATATAAACAATGCAAAATTTTGAAAATGGATTAAAAATTTCATTCATAATTATTTGAAATTAAGAAGGAGCATTTTTTAATCCAAAGAGCATACTGTTTTAATCCAAAAATGGCATTATATAACGGTCCATTCATAATGGCCAAATCCTGATTTCATAGTGAACGCTGTTTTATAAGAGGTCTTTTGGGAATCTATTTGTATTGCCAAAATCCTGAGGTTTTTCATGTCTTGGAAGCTTTGCATATGCGTTTCTAGATTCGGAATTCATTTGAATAGGTCTAGCTTTTGTTGGGAGGTTTATCAGAAAAGTCATTTTTGTAAGAGATCTTTTTTGTTTGGAATTGAGTATCAAATTCCACTGAAAAAGTTTTGTTGTTCAGTTCTGAGGAAAGAAACATCTTGTTTCAGAAATTATAGATGTTTTTCTTTTCCTTGATATAAACAATTTAATTCAGTTTTGTAAACATAACAAGCTTTTAAAAGATTTAAATTCTTTGTTCTGGGTTTTTCAATAAAAGGAAAACAATTTTGGCTTCTTTTGTTTTGCAAAAAATACTGTCATAATTGACTGAGTAAGGAGTTATTATGTTAATGAAAGGAGTCCCTAAAATGACAGTATGAGTAATATTTTCTAATAAAACAAAAGGAGTTTTGATTGAAACGTTACCATTTTTAATGGAAGCTTCAGTTTTACTTTTTATAACCATGTTGGAGTTGTTAGCTGCAACAAGTTTTTTATTTGATTTTTGTAGAAATTTGTTTGGTAGAATCCTACTTTTCAAGAAATTTAAGTCCGCTCCCGTATCAAAAAGTGCAATTGTTTCAAATTTAAAATCTTCAGAAAAAAACTAAATTAATTTTGATTAAATATTTTCTTGTTGTTATTGTTCTTAAAACAAACAAGAAATCTTCAAGGATTTCTTCTAAATTTTCAATTTTGTTTGAATATTCTTCATTTTCTCCCTCTTCTCCTTCCTGTTCTGGGTCAGAAGAGGTTTGATTTTTGTACTTGAGAAAGAAGATTTTGAAGAATATTTGAATCTATTTCTTGTTTTTGTTTAAGAGTTTTTAACTCGTGTTTCACAATTTTAATCTCTTCTTGCAGAGATTGAATTGTGACAGGGGTTTGTGATTTGTACTTTTTCCTAAGATATTTGTTAAATCATAAGGATTTTAGGAATCAATTTTGATGAGGATGTGAAAGGTTGACCTTGTTTTGATTCAAAAGTACTTAACAGTTTTCTTATTATTTCCTTTTGAAGTTTTGTATCTTCAACCTGTTTTATAATATCAAGAATTAGTTCTTGATCCTTTGTTAGAACATTAATTGATTTTGTACTAGCTTCTGAATCGCTAAGAGAGTCGGAGGTTCCTAGCTCATCAAACTGTAAAGGGTTAACATTTTTTGATGAACCTATTTCAGAATCCGTGAATGTTTCTTCGTCAGAGGTTTCTATAAGTATTGCCTCTATTTTTTGAATTATTTGTTCATCAATTTTTAATTCATGGAGTTTTTTTTTATTTCTGTTGCAATATCTTGAGATGTGTCTATTTGGCCACACTTATAACAAGTTATTTGTTTTGAATTTTGAGGTTTGAACTTCTTTTGCAAGGGTTTTTTCTTATAAAAAATTAGGTTTTTCTTGATTGTAAGTATTTTGGGGTTTAGATTTTTATAGAAATCTTGTTTGCCAGGTCTAGAGAACGATTTTCTGAGAGGTTTTCTAAAAAGGTTTTGAACAAGATCATCTGCAGTCTTAGAAGAATTTGTCGTGGGGTATTTCGAATTGTTTGCCAAAAAACCGTTTATTTCATTCATATATACGTCTATCGTTCCATTCATAACAGTACTGGCATTGAAGTTTTGATTGAGAACAGACATTGGGTTGGTTCTCATTCCTAGGTCTGGTGGTACCATGGTCAAGGTTGAACCTTCTGCCATTGGAGTTTGCACAGATTGTTGTTGTTCTTGTTCGGATTTAGAACATGGTCTAAAGTCGTTAGTGTTTTCTCAAAAGTATCCTTAGCTACAAGGGTGTAGAGGTAAGAGAAGGTTTTATCCTACTAAGTGGTAATGTAAGAAGTTGAGTAAATTCTGATCTACACTTCTCTAAATAGAGTTTGGCTTGTTTTTGAGATTTGAAATGGTTTAAAAAACTAAGGTTTTTAGTTTGAATCATTGTCTCAATCGAGAGACGGAATTCTGTTGATGTTCATCTATCTTAGTTAATTGTTTTGCAATTGTACTAAGATGGACATTTGTAAAATTATTTTGTGGATATTATGTATATCTTTTTCCGAACTATCACTTGGGATTTGAAAGGTGCAGCTTCTACTGGCTTTTCTAGGTGTGTTATTATGATTTGTCTGTAAGGTGGGTGTTCATACTGTATTTTTAATCCAGTTTCCAAATCCATTCAGCAGTTTTTATTTCTTGTTATTATGGATTAACAGAACTTTGGTTTTGTTGAAAGGGTAAGAAATTTGGTTTTGTGTTGCATAAATTTTCAAACCATTCAAAAAATAAAATATGAGTTTTATTTTGTAAAATGAATGTATAAAATTCATTCTGAATTTTGTTTTCTTGTTTTAGAAGTTTTTTAAAGAACCATGTTTTATTTGTAATTTTTCGAAGCATAAAAATCATTATGGAGAATAGTTTTATCAACTTCAAATGCCTTTTCTATGACTTTAATTCATTAACAACATTTTCAGTTATAGCAAAATCATTTGCCAAACACAAACTAGCAGCGGCAAAAATCGAGGAGGAATACTTTGAAATCATGGCCCAACTTCTCAAAAGTAAGGCACATTAATCAAAACTTCCTCAGATAGTGCTCAGAAGACACCATTAATATAGAAATGCAAATGAAGACGACGTTTGGACATCTTGTTACCCATAAAATGAATCATGGCCAATACTCTTGCCCATTAAAAAAGTCTTGTATATCATGTAATGGCGTAGCCCAAATTTCATTTCGAACCGGTTTAAAAATAATCTTGTATATCATTTAAACGGCCTGGCCCAAAATTGATTTCAGACTTAAAAAAATGAATATTTTCTTTCTGAAAAGCAAAACGCAAAAGAAATGTTTGGCACTTGTCTCCATCTGCACCAAAAGTCAAAAGTGGCACCTGAAGTAGAAGGAATCTCATCATTCACTCCACGCTCATAATGCAGCATAACGAAATCCTTCCTATATAGGAAGCTTCCTCTCACTTTCAAGGAGAGTGAAATAAGCAGAGAACATCTGTTAGAAATCTTAAGAGTTTTTGAGTGCTTCATATATTTTCAATAATCTTGTATTTTTCTTTCAGTTTTCAAATAAGTTACCATTGGTAAGTATTTGTTAGTATGTTTAATTACTATTCCGCTTTTAATTTGCATCAAAATCCTTATTTATATTCTGCAAAATAAGTATGTCTGCACTTGCAGCTATATTGCTAATCTTGTGCATCAGAAACTGCATTTATTATTATGAATATTGCTTTTTTCAATTATGTTTTCCAAATTGTCTTTCTAAAAACAACAAACTTGGATATCTTCTTGAAGATTTACCATGTTTTAATTTTCGTAATTTGTGGTTTTGTTTTGTTTTGTTGAATTAGCGTTCGTCTGTACATCGTTTGCAAATCTTAGAAAAACCTGATAATAGAATTTCTCTCCTATGTCCGGTGACCCTTCAATCTAGGACGTTTGTGGAATATATATATATATATATATATATAATATTTGAGACCAATTTTAAATTATTTTGTCGAAGAATTATTATTATTGTTACGAAGAAATTATATCGGGCAATTTTTTAAAAAAAGTCACTTGTTGCTGAAAAATTCATGTGTCGATTGAGTGCGACCTGAGTAGATATTTTAGTGGTGAACATGATGGGCACGAGGTTATGTGAGCATGATGGGCCACGGGATGGTTCATGAGTTTGATGTCCATCTTATCTCTACAAGGATTTACTGTCGAGTATGGTCTGTGATAGACTACACTATAGTAATGTGTTGATCTGTGATGGGTTGGCACCTCGTATTAGTATTGGCCTATGATACGCGGTACATTTATGATTTACGCCCTCGATGAGGTTTTGGAAATTTATGAAATCATGTGCATTGGCATATAAGCATTTGCATTAGGGTGTTTGGCCGCGAATCATGTGTTTAATATGATATTTGTATATATAGACTCTGTTATTGACCAGAGTTCATTCTACCGACTGTTACCTTGACGACGAAAACATCGTTAGACTTCCCTGACCAATATTCGTTGACTGCTTGGGTATACGACCTCGTCTCAAATGGGCTACTTATACGGGGAGGGTAGTGAGGGACAAGTTAGGAGAGTTGAGGCAGTATATCTCGTGGAGCTCACTCGCGAGAGGATCGACTATCTGGTACCTTCAGGATTTGTGCTCGGGATCGAGTGGGAGCATGGGAAGATGCAGGGGATTCCTCAATTAGTAGTTAAGGTGGAGGCCGCCGTAGGAGCTGGAGATACAGTGGTTGGACCGGGGGACTGGCGGAAAGGATAAGGGGCCGAAGCGGTGGACAGAGATATTGCAGAGACCGTCTAGGCGGGTCGAGTCAGAGCATTTTCTGATGAATGATCCTTACCGACTATCGCTGAAGTAGCGGACTGTTTTAAAGATCCAGCGCCGCTGAAGCCACTTATCTCGTGGGTGGATCGACTTTTGAGGAGACCGATCCTTCTATGAATGTTGATGAGGATGAGGTTACTTCGAGAGAGAGATATTGCGTCAGATGGAACTTGTGCGGTGTCTGCTGAGAATACCTCTAAGGTATGAACGTTGTTGATAGGTCTCATAGCCCTAGTGTATTTTTCTAATTTGTATACTTTGGATTATCGTCTCAAAACTATTTTAATTGGTTTGTATATATGATGTAATTATTCAGACTTTTGTCGTTTGTGTTACGACATGGTATTTTATTAATTTGTTTTGAAAAAAAAAAAATGCACTCGTATGTTAAAAATCAGGGTGTTACAGTGTACTTCAAATCTCAAGACTCATTATTTTTTCTTGTTTTTGTCAAACCGATAGGAATCAGTTTACGTCTTAACGTAAGGACAAATAGAATTGTTGTAACACCCCAATTTTTAACAGCGCGAGTGTTTTTTTTTTTTCAAACAATTCATAAAAACAAAGAAATAAAGTAAGAAATACTCTTGGATAAATATTTAAGTCGAACACAACGACAAAAGATCAACAACATTTACAAGCAGCGGAAATAGTTTGAAATAAAATTCCAAAGTATTCAAAACATCAAAATACATCGGGGATATGAGGCCTATCAGACATAGCTTATATCCCTGGGGTATTCTCGGCAGACACCTGTACGAAAGCACTGCCCCAAGAATTTTAACTCCCCCACGTCACATCAAAAAGTGGTACATGGACCCATCTAAGTAAAAGTCTAGCTGACAATATTGGTATAGGTACAGTCTTCCAACATACAGTAAATACATCCATAAAAGAAAGACCTCTAGTCCCTATACAACCGTCTAATATGATCATACTACAAAAACTATACAACTCAGGTGATCTCCACGCGCCCCGCAAGATCCTCCTGACATAGCTCCAGTCAGGTGTGTCCAACTATCTTCCCATCTACAGGGTACTAACCGGTGGAAAGATCCCGGTTCTATCTTGAGGGCAAAGCCCAGATTTCCACAACAATTGTAGAGGGCACCAACCGAAATAACAATTAAACATATAGCATTGTGAGATTGTCAATGCATAAAATAACCTTTAACTTAGCGTGCACCTTGAAAAGGGCTTCCATATGTTAAACATGACATAATCAAAGTTGAAAAAAATGAGTTTTAAACAAAACTGAATGTGTATTCGAATACAGCATCTATGTATTCGAATACAAGGCTGTTTCAGAAGTCAGGCACAAAACAGCGCATGTTGATATTCGAATATCCAACCTTATGTATTCGACTACTATAGTTAGTATAAATAGGATGTCTAATATCCGACATACGATTTATATTCGATACCATCAGAAACAGCACACACAAACAAACAGAAACAGCAAATTCAGCTTTTAAAAGGCTTCGAATCAGATCAACATTACCACAATCCAAATAATCACACTTAAGCAATTATAGCACATCACAATGACAATTCGAGTTTCGAAAAGGTTTTGCAATCAATCACATTTATACACAAATCCAAAACATTCACACTTAGCAATTATAGCACAATCATAATGACAACTTGAGTTCAAACACTCAATCATAATCTTGAATCAAATATGACTCGCGTGTCAAGCACTCTAATGCAATGCGTATATGCCAAAATGCATGGACTCGGAATTCCAATCAAAACCCTCCTCGAAGGACCGTAAATCATAATTGTATCGCCTATCACGGGCCGAAGTACTAAATTACCGAGGTGCCACCTATCACGGGTCAGCACGATTTACTAAAAACGTAAATCGTAAATGTACCGCCTACCACAGGCCGA
>PGTU02011579.1:0-15283 GCA_002896215.2 Cicer echinospermum | reverse complement strand
GTGATAGATATTATAGATTTCATTAAAAAAAAAAAATTCCAGTAATGATACAATGTTATATTCAATTTGAAGATATTTATGGAGAAATAACCGTTATCAACAATAATTGAGGACCAATGAGTGTCGAATAATTGATATTTATTATATTGTAATTTTTAACTTATGACAAATGAATAGTTCCACAAAATATTATATGAAAATAATGTAATAAAATTTGTTCTAAAAATATATTGCAAAAGAAAAAGGAAGAGTGTTGTTAGAATTGTGGGGGGGGGGGGCCCCAACATAAAAAGTTTTTTTTTTTTTTTTGATGTACAATATGAATGAGGTGACACAATATTTTGAATTGTAGGAGTCTATTTTAATATAAATAATAGATAATAGATAATAGATTTTTTGGAGAAATAACTGTTATTCAATAATCAATCGAGGAGGCAATGAGATTGTCAAATATATTGATATTTAGATTATAGGTAATTTTGTAAACTTATGGACACATAGAATAGGTCCAGCAAATATCAATATGAAAATTAATGTAATAAAATTTCGTGCTAAAAACAATTGTTTGTTAGATGCGCCACATCAAATTTTTTTGATGTGACCAATATTTTTTTTGATTGTGGTCAAAATTGATTTCACCGTCACCCCCCGAATTGCCACCTCAACCCCGGAATTTAACTTTAACATTTGAAAATTTTCTATAATACATGCAGATTTGTGTTCTGAAATTTAAGAATGATTCTAATTTACTCTCAATAAAAAAAATCACAATTACCACAAAGATTCGATGATTAAAATGATTGAAGTAATTACTTTAACATTTGAAAAATTTCACAATACATTGCAGATTTGTATATGAGCAGACCTTCTTTCAGCATGACTTAACCAATTGAGTTTGAGGCCTTTTCACTAGGACGTCCTAATTGATTGCTAATTGATAGTGTTGTCTTGACACATTGTTACTTAATTTTGGCACCTTCATTTACGCTGGCTTCTATCAAACCAAGGAGATTGTTTTGAAATAGTGGGAACAAATAAATATGTTGTCGTCTCGATGTAAGTTATGGACATACATATTGATCCTTCCATTTCGTAGCCTTGTTTTTCACTATGCGCTTAAAATCACCCATCATTTTTTGGAAAAGTGAGAGCAATAACTTAATAAATGGTGAAAAATTATGTTACAAAAAAATGAAATCCTTAATGGTGAATATAAATAACCTTTCAAATGGATACAGTCCATCGATATTGAACTGGACCACCAATTTTGCCTCATATGGTAGGTGAATTAGAAAGATTGTTCCATTGATATATCAAAGAGATCCTGGGTGGAAAGATTCTTTCGCAACCGTTTGCATATGATGAATGGAAGTTTTTCACCCAATTTGACCAATTCATCGTGTTCTTAAGGTATTGGCTGCACAAGCGCTTTAAAGAATTGACTTAATTCTGTTAATGGTATCCCATCACATGGTCGGCAGTGAACGTAAATGCAAATGGAAGCAAACACTCCATAATACGTGACAATCGTGGTTTTTCATCCCATTCATTTGTCCTTTATTTGAACATCTGCACATCTTGCCAAGTTAGAGAAGATACCCATCTGGGCATCTAAAGCTCCTTTATCCTTTACAACATTCTTGCTGTCATTAGACGTAAGACAAATAATTTGCCTTAGGTTTTGTGTCATTTTTTCCATTGTTATGTGGAACCAACTCCAAGTCGCTACGTTGGAAATGGATGGCCAGTCGCATTCGTGCTTTTTCATTGTGCCTTAGTCTTCGTTCTTAAACATTCATTGAAAGCGTTAAATTACATTATCAAAGTGAGAGTTTTTTTCTATGTGCATGACATCTAAATATGCCTTAATAAATTATCTTTCCAGTATGGAAAGATCCAGGAAATATGCTTCGTAGTCCAATAATGGCTAACTCCATATCCCGACAATTTAGAATGTGCATTATCTATCACTCGTGGAATAATATGTGAACCCAACCCCAAACTTCTGTCACCGGTCAATATTGGAGGAGGTTTCATCTTTCACAACCCTATTTTTTAGTGAACCCTTTTTAAACTTCTTCTTAAATGCATGATTATGAGGTAAGAAACGACGATGACATCAACCATGAATTTTTTTGCACCGTATTTTAAGTAAAAGCCTTATTTCCATCCATATACACACCGGGAAATGCCAACCTACCTTGGGTATTCCATCCACGATAACATGCCATAGAGCAGGAAAATCGTGTAAATTGTCCACATTAAGGTTTGGCCCTCATTTCAAATTTTGCTTTCATGAATATATCATTAGTCAAAGCCCTTCAAACTCCACAATGTTTAAATGCTCATCTATTAACGGTTGTAAAATATACATCAATGTTTTGTTTTGGGTTCAGATGGTCGCCAGGTATGAGACAAGTCAAAAAACATGAAAATGGTTTCGTCATGCACATTTCGGGCGGGAGATTAATACGAGGTCACAACAACAGGCCAACAGATATGGGGGTTGAAGAGGCCTGAAGTATATGGCGTGAGGCCATCAGAACATAAATCAAGCCTTACATTTCCTTGGTTCATTTGCGAAGATTGGATAATTTGCATAAAATGGTTCCAAGCTTCCTCCATCTGATGGATGACGTGAAACTGCCTGAAACTCGATCTATTAATGTTGATGCATTTTCATTTGGGGCAGCAGTTTCTGTTGATGCATACCATCTGTTTAAACCTTGGAAGTGATGGCATATAAGAACATCCTCTTAACTGGATTGTCTTTATGGTTACCTATTCCCAGGCTTACGAGGAACATATCGAGGTTCATGGCAAAACCTACACTCTATATCTGCACTATTGTCTTTGTAGTAGCAACATGCTCCTTTACACAACAGAATCAGTTTTCTCAGACTTCATAATCCTAGGCATTGTCACCAATTTTTTCGCCTGGTAAATAATTTTTTTGGAAGTTGAATCCTTAAGGACACACATCTACAGCGTATGCTGCAAGAAATCAAGACATTTCTGTGGGAACATCCAATTTGATTTGCAAGCTAAAATTTCACGTCATATTGAAAGTTTTGAATCAGGAGTGCCCTCATAAAGGGTTTGTTAGCAGCGTTACAAATCATAAAAGTCTTGAGCATCATCATTTGGGGCTCTTCATTATTTCTTCTCTTGCTTCATCACCTATTTTGGATATCATACATGGACCAAATGCATCATTGACATATGTTGATTAACGTAAACGGGATCATCGTTATCAATTTTCCTACTATTGGAATAGTTTGTCTGCTGTCAATATGTGGGCTTCTTCACATGCTCAGTCCAATACACCAATAATTTGGTTGGAACCCAAACCTATACAAGTGAAGTTTGACTTCACTTGCAGACAATATACCGCTACACATGCAATTGTGACAAGGACATCTGATGCCACCATCTTTTACAAATTGATTTCGACTTATTGCCTTCGTTATATACTCTTCAACACCTTTTGCGAAGGCTGGTTTCAACCCCCTTCGTTGAACATAAAGTTTATCATATACCCAACTACGATATGGATGGTAGCCATCCATATTTTGAAGGACAAACAAATAAATGGGGAGCGATGAAACTGTGAACAGAATGTAATTTTACATATCAAATAGGATACCTATACAAACCTCAAACAAGTTATTACTCAAAGTTCAAATTGAAAATAATGTTCTCCAAACATAAACTAATTGTCAAACTAACTATAAATAGTTATGCAGATATTTGCTGTAAAATTAGTTGCAGATAATTTAGCTCTCATTGTCAAACTAACTTAAATTGTCAAACTAACTATAACAAGTTATTGCTGTAAAATTGTCAAACTAACTTAACATTCCTTTTGCAACAAATAAGAACACATTCCAACCAATTGCAACCAATTGCAATCAGCTCTCATTCCATTCATGTGCATAAAAGATTCATAATAAAAGAGAAGATAAAATAAATAACACATGAACGTGATGTATAATACTGCACAAACCCCTTAAAAGTAAGCTATCTATTTCAAGCTGCAGATATTCAGACACGTGTTCAACTGATTTTCCCACCTTTACTACTACTACTACCCACTTGGCACATTAAAATTGGAGCACCAATTTGTTTAATATGGCATGACTATTTTTTGCTAAGTGATTACTATAATTGTTTTTGTTGTTTCCTTGCACAAGTTAAAGAAGTTGGCTAATTGGTGTTTGGGAGTTATTAGTTGTCACTGTAAAGTCACTGTAAACTTGTAAAGTGATTTGCAAGATTTTTACATGGGTTATTGTTAATTGATGAACGATTGATAGATTCCATACGTGAGAAATTGCTTTTATTTCTTCATTTAATTGTTGGTTGTAGTTGTTGGCTTCATAAGTAAAACAATGTTATAACATACGACATTTGTTGAACAACTATTTTATTTTACCTAAACAGAAGTTGTTGCAACTAGGATGCAATATCAAACACCTGTTTAAATAAATTAAGACTACATACATAATCCAAAGGGTCATAGTTGAAATTGTTGTTGTTATTATTACACCAACCCTTCATTTCCCTCTTAAAATCTGCACTAGAAGAGAAGTGAAGGGGGCAACATAAGTAGATGAGAGTTTGTGATCGTGACAAACAGCCAAATGAGTTAATCGGGTTCATGAAATGGAGTAATTTAGGACTTTATTATATAGATCAGGGTGCATTGTGTATGTTATGGAAATTCATTTGCATATAGATGGAAGGATTGTTATAATTATTCAACAAAATAAGTCATGTTGGTAGATTTTTTAATCAAGGTACTAACAAGTAGCTATATGGTAAAGAGAACAATTTCATATCACGAGAAAAAGTCTATATTACTTATGAGTTAGTCAAGATTTAGATTTATAATCATATGTAAAGCTACAAATACAATTATGGCGCTGGTACAATTGAGAAGACTAGTGTGCCACCACTCCAAACATATGATGACAATGTCAAAATGACAATTTGATTGTGGTAATTGGGCATTTTTGTACCAAATAATACACCATTTTTTTAATGTGTACCTTGTATATTTAGATTATATTGGCAGTAGAACAATAAATCAATTACCATACCAATGAAACTCATATGACGTTGTGACTTTGTAGGAATGGCAAAAACAAAAAGAAATAGTCCGAGGACTCAGTTAACACCAGCTCAGATTTAGGCTGATTCTCCAACCATATGTCAAACTGTATCCCATAGAGACCATTATAGTGAGCCTATGCCTCAAACTTACCCAACTGTCGAACCTACTCAACTATATCCCATGACCACTTTATGCCTATGTTTTGAAAACAGAAGCTGATTTGGGAGCCTGTCAGAATCCGGTGATTTGGGAGCAAACATATCCAAGCAAATCAATATCCAAAATTAGATTCAAGTAACAAAATCAGTTCCAAGCAAACACGATCAAGCATCAAATCAGTTCATGCAAAACAAAATCAGAATCCAAGCAAACCAAAATTAGACGTTACGATAGAGAGGCGCAGCGTTGTGATTTGAAGTGGCAGAGAGGAGAACCCGAACGACAGAGATGGAGAGAGGGCGATATGAAACGGCGAACGCGAACACGAACGCGAACACGACGGCGACGGCTGAACGGCGTTGGAAGGGTATTGACGGGTGAACCGACGTTTGAACGGTGTTGAAGGGTTTGATTTGATTGCAAAAGGGTTTGACTGCGAGGGTTGCGAATTGTTTTGTTTGCTTACTGATGTTGAAGGTTTGCTTACTGACTCAAATTGTGAAAGGGTTTTGTTGCTACTGAACTCAGAAGATGCCTTCTACCAAATGCCTTAACTTTTTTTTTTTAAAAAAAAACAAAGTAATATACAAAACTATATTTTCAATTTACCCACGGATATTACCTACGGATAATCAGTGGTAACAAAAAATACGATTAAATTTTGACAACTTCAAGTTGAGTTTCTTTTTTTTTTTTTAATGTTACCCACGAAGTTTTTTATTTTACCTACGGATAAACCGTGGAAACCAATTAAAAAAAATTAAATTACTTAATAACAAATTTACTCACGGTTTTTCTATAGATATTATATAATTTATCCACTAACTGACATCCATGGGTATCCACTTTCCATCTTCAATCAGCTGGTAGATCATTTAGCGCGAGTCATCCTCCTTCGCATCCTTATTATGATGATGATTTGGACGACTTGTCACTGGACGAACCTTAATCTCATAGTTATCGTTACTTTTTGTAGTCATTGGTTGACAATTTATGTAATAGGTAACTTTGTTATGTTGTTATTTGATACTATGTTATTATTTTGTAGTTTGAGAACAAATAATAATTTATGATGGTTATATGTTTCTGCAATGATTTTAATGTTTCTTAAAGTATCAATTTTTATAAGATGTTAAATATATTGACAAGTGTTAAAAAATAAAATTAAAAAACTAAATAAATTTACAATTAACATTGGCTTTGTCTGACGCTATCGTTTGTTGACTTTTCAATGTTGACCTCTAACGTCGCCTGTAGCCGAGCATGTATATTAATAAAGTTGACTTTATTATTGACCGTAGCGTATATTTGTGCGGACGCTAAATATTTTGTTGACTATAATCTTGTTGACTTTAGTTCGCCATCTGATGCAAATGAATTTTTTAGATGACGTATCGATGTATATAACTAGTGTAGATGTCCTATTTTGTTGTTGTAGCGTCGGTGTAGAGTAGGTCTAGCGACACTAATATAGCTTCGGATTCAGCCGACACTATGTATTTATGCTGTCGACCATTTTGTTAGGTCGACACCGACGCTAATCCGACGCTAAATCAACATTAGTGTCAGTTTTTGGCCTATTAGCGTGAACTTTTGGGCGACGCTAAATTGAGTTTTTCTAGTAGTGCCAAATGAACCACATGCTCAACCATTCTATAAGAAACTTTCAAAGAAATTTGTATATCATCAAAGCAAGCTTTACATCATATAGAGATGTTTATAATTTTTGAAGTTGTAGTGAAGGTAAGGTTTTGGTTTATATTTTAATGGTTTATAATAGAGGTACGTTGATTTGCTTATTGATACCATGGAGTGTGCTCGAATTATTTTTGATCCTCAACATTTTTATCATATATATCATTTATAATTCATGTCTTTTTTTTTTTGTAAAATTAGTGTGGTTGTAAAAATCATTTATAGATTGAAAGGTGGTTGAAAAATCCTTTATGACTTTAAAGGTGGATGTAAAAACTCATTTCTATATTGAAAGGTGAATTTGGAATTGATTAAGGTGTGATCAAGAAATAAGTGCAAAGATAAAATTTTAATTGTTTAGCACATTAGTGAAAATAACACATATTGTGAGGTGTAACATCCGAAATCAAATGAAAAAAACTAATTAGAATTTGAAACTTTAAAATATTCTAATTTATAGATTATTATGATATTATATTATTATATTATTATTATATTATTATATATAATATAATAGATGCAAATATATATAATAGATGAAATTAAAGTAATTCATTTGTATACTTATAATTGTTTGACAATTAATATTTTGTAACCAAATATTTTGTAACTAAAATGTTAATGATTATGATTCATTTGCCAATATTAATAATAGTTTGAATGTTTATAAATTAAAATTCTAATATATCCGATTTAAAATAAAATAAAATAAATCACAATTACCACAAAGATCGATGATTAAAATGATCGAAGTCATTAACTTTAACATTTGAAAAATTTATAAAATACATGCAGATTTGTGTTCTTAAATTTAAAATGATCTAATTTACTCAATAAAAAAATTCACAATTACCACAAAGGTTGATGATTAAAATGATTGAAGTAATTAACTTAAACATTTGAAAAATTTCTACAATACATGCAGATTTGTATCTTTGGTGCTATGTGATTTTAACTGTTAAATGAAGTAAATGATTTATTTATATTTTTTCTATAACAACTATATATGCATGCTTATTTGCTCTGTGTTTGTTATTTGGAGATGACCCTTACATTTGACAGGACGTCACATATAGTGTTACTTGAGCGAATAATGTCGCAGACCAACCTAGTAGGAGAAATGCGATGAAGTACAATACCATGTTGTTGGAGGCTCCGAAATACTTTTGTACTGGTGTTAGACTTTTTGGGTGAGTTTTCCTCAAGCGTCCTAAGTTATGACCAACTAGGATTTAATTTTGGGTAGTAAAACACCAAGTGTTTTGGCTTTAAGAGTTTCTTTTGTTTAACATATTAACTTTATTTTGTAATTGTGAATACTCTGATTGATTATTTTTGAAATACAATTGAAAAAGTTATTAGTTGATTTTAAAGTAAACTAGTTAGGGAAAACTATGAAATTGAAATAATCATGATGAAATTTTATATATATTTTTATCGAGTTGTTAGCATTTATTTTTTAAAAAAATGGAAGAAAATGGTGTTCATGTAGAAAACATGTTTTATGTGTTTGTTGGTTTGGTAGAGTAAAACTTTTCAGTATTTTATAAATTAAAATTGTATTTTATTTAGTAATTTTTTCGTATAATAGAATTCCAAAAATATAATATTACACTTCAGAAATTTAAAAACAGAAAATAGATAACAAATAAATATGATTCAAATTTTCATATAGAGCTAAAAACTATCCAACTTTAAAGAGTTGGTACAATTTTTCACTTTATTGCTATAAAGTGTTTGTTGTTGTACTTCTAACTTACTTCGTGATATGCTTGACCCATATGGTAGAATTATGGAATCCTGTGGATAAATAAAAATACCAATAAGATGGGTTTGTAATAAATAAAAAAGTCATACATGCCTTTTATAGTCTGTTCTTATAGAATTTATTAATTATTAAATATATAAACAATTGTTTTTAAAATGTATAGTATTATGTGTGATTTAGCAGAAGAGAAAGGCAAACTTAGTTGTGTGCAGTCATACTAGGATCATAGAAAAAGAGACTAATGTTACAATTGTGGGAGTTGTTTCTTTTGTCCATACGCCAAATTTCATTTGAGCTCCTTTGACTTCACAAACATCACGTCGAACCTGATGGTGTCGCCTTTGATTTAAATTTTGTGCTCCTTTCAACAAGAAGTAGATGGTGTGCGTTGGCCCTAATCCTGTCAAACAAGGTAACTTGCACCAAATAAAACCATAGCCTCAGAGCAACTGATTCATTCAATTGTGACGTGCATCCAATGTTGTCATTGCAAGCTAAAAACCATTACAAGCGTTAAAAAAGCATAATCTTCATCCCCGTCATCTTATTTATTATTTGTATCCTATACTTTAGGTTTTATAGTTTCAGTTGATACAACTACAGCATCCCTTATTTATAGCAGATAGGTTACCATTTTTGGTAACACATAACTGTCTATTTCTTTTTTATTTATTACAAATTAATCTCATTAGAGTCTTCATTTTTCATTTTCTTTGAATAGTAATTATTATCTTTAAATATTTCATAAATTATATCTGTTAATGACTAAGCAATAATTTTCTATGAATCAATACTCTTAGGAATTATTAGTTTTTATGGTAAAATTATTAAAAATTGGATATTTATCTTAAGCTAATAATACTATTAGAACTAATTAACTCTCTAATACGAAAGTAATAAATAAAAAATGTGCACTATTAATAAAAATAAAATAATAATATAGTAAATAATGATAGTAATATTAAAATATAGTAATATAATGATACATAGGATATTTACTAAAATAAATAGTGTACCAAAATAATAAGATAAATTAATTTAACTGAGAAATTAAACAATTAAATTATGTTATTCAACCTATCAATTCAACACTACATAAAATTGCATTAATTTTCTCAGACAAATCGTTCAAAAAGTTTGACTATTATCTTAAGAAAAATTTACCCTTACCCTCATATATATATCTATACCCCATATAATTTTATGAAAATGCCATTTATACCTTTTTTTTTTTACTATTTTATCAATTTAAAGTTACTTTATTTTTAATCATTTTATCTTTTTCGGTAGATAAAAGTTTTACGGTAACTTTCGAAAAACTTTTTTGAAGAATTCTGGTAGACATTATTTTTTGAAAATGTTTTCAAGTTTTATGGTACAAAAAATTTTTACCGGAAAACTTTATTGGATAGATTTCCAATACATAAGGTGTTTCTGGAAAACTTTCTAAAAAAGACTTCTGGTACACACAATTTTTAAAATAATAATATACCATAAATAATACACTATAAATATTTTTAAATAATAATATACCATAAATAATAATAATTAATTAAGAACACCATTAAATAATGAATACACTAATAAATAATGAATACTACCGTAATAATTAAATACAACATAATTAATAATTAATAATTAATACACACCATAAATCGTCGTCGTTGTCGGGAAATATTTAAGCCTCAAGTTTCCCAGAACACAGCCAAGTTCCGGAGAATTCAAAAAAGTTCCAGAAGAGTGCGTTGCCGGAGAACTTCAAAGAGATGTTTTCCGGAAGAGGCTTCTATACCAGAGAACTTGAAAATAAATGTTTTCCGGAAAGGCTTCTGTAACACAGAACCTTCAAACAAATTTCCCTCAGAGTGTATCTTTGTACCAGAAACTTGTATTCAATTCTCCGGGTAGTAGGTTAGAAATAAAAACTCATTCTTGAGTTTCCGGAAGGCTGAAATGAAAAAGGTTTATTTTTTGTAAGTTTTATTATTATAATACGAGGGTAAAAACGTCCTTCATTCCTGACTTGGGGTATAGTCATAATTAAGGGGGTAGGGGTAAAATTTTCTTATCTTAAATAGAACAAAAAATCTTTGAGCTACACAAAGGTAAATATTGATGATGGTTGTTTTGATGACGGTCAGGGCCTAAGGTCTGACATATTTATGTTCTGACCTGACTTGTTTAATAAAAAGGTTAGATTCAGTTTTTTTTAAAAGCCTATTAATTTAAATAGATCAGACTCAGACTTACAAAAAAAAAATCTATTAGACGTGATAGGCCAACCTAAACCTTATATATATTATGAATTTAAAATTTAATTATTCAATTTTCTTTTTTATTTATTTTTATGAAATTTTTATATCTTGTTATTTTAATATTTGCTAATATGAAGTTCATTTTGTTTTGTTTTAGTGTCTCCGATTTTTAGTTTTAATAATTATCAATATTTCAAAAAATACTATCATATTTTTCTCTAACGCATATCAGTCTAGTATAATAAGAAAATAATAGAAAACAAATTGGTTCGGAACTAAATTCTATAATTATATTTCTTATTTGATTTAAATATTAATTTTAGTTATCTAATGAAGTGATACATGTGATAGATATCAGTATAATGAGTATAATATAGAAAAAAATAGTGAAAACACAATTGTTGGCCAATTCTAAATTCATATTCTCTCTATTGAATTTATAAATATAATTTCTATTTATATCATATAAGTGACATATATGTTAAAGATATCAAAGATTTCATTAAAAAAAAATTCCATAACGATACAATGTTATATTCAATTGACGATATTTATGGAGAAAAAACCGTTAATTCAATAATAATAGAGGCCAATGAGTGTCGAATAATTGTATTTATAATTATTGTAATTTTTAAACTTATGACAAATGAAATAGTTCACAAATATTATATGAACCAATAACCTGTAATAAAATTTGTGCTAAAAATATATTGCAATAAGAAAAAGGAAAAGGGTGGTTGTAAGATGTGCCACATAAGATTTTTTTTTTTTTGATGTGTGCGAATATTTGAATGAGGTGACACAATATTTTGAATTGTGGGAGTCTATTTTAATATAAATAATAGATAATAGATAATAGATAATAGATAATAGATAATAGATTTATGGAGAAATAACTGTTATCAATAATAATCGAGGAGCAATGAGTGTCAAATAATTGATATTGATTATATTGTAATTTGTAACTTATGACACATGAATAGTTCCACAAAATATCATATGAAATAAATGTAATAAAATTCGTGCTAAAAACAAATTGCAAAAAGAAAGAGGAAGATTGTTTGTTAGATGTGCCTCATCAATTTTTTTTGATGTGACAATATTTTTTTTGATGTGGCAAAATTGATTCACCTCACCCCCGAATGCCACCTCAACCACGAATTTAACTTTATCATTTGAAAATTTTCTACAATACATGCAGATTTGTGTTCTGAAATTTAAAATGATCTAATTTACTCAATAAAAAAAATTCACAATTACCACAAAGATTGATGATTAAAATGATTGAAGTAATTAACTTTAACATTTGAAAAATTTCTACAATACATGCAGATTTGTGTTCTGAAATTTAAAATGATCTAATTTACCCAATCCAATTCAATGTCGGACATATTTAAACATGCTTAAATTTATTTGAGTCAAACTTTTTCAAGTGCAATTTGTAAGCTACTCAACATATACTACATTGAAGTAAAACTAAGAATATGAGACACACAAAGCATAGTGACACTTAAAAACAACTAAAGAAGGAAAATAGTTTAGAAGAGTGAGGGAAAAAATATTGATGTATAAATATATCTTGTCATAGCATTGAAAAACACTAACTCCTGGAATTTACAAGTACCATTTTGCTCTAGGTATGATGGGTAGCGAAGTTTGTCGGCTTTTCCCATCTCAACTTAGATTTCCTAGATAGTCGCATTGATAGAATGTCATGTAAGAAACTATACATAGCATTAAGTCACTATGAGCCAGATTGATTTCAAAAATTGCATAGAATATAATTGAATTTATGGCAGCAAAACAGAAATGGATAAAGAGAAGGAAAGTTTTTGTTGCAACGAACCAACCTATACTTCTTTTAGTGTATCTTTGGAGTAGAGTCGGCGATTTCGAAGAAGAAGATGATTTTGCGAGGATGGCGAATGACTGGGATGTACACAATAGGGAAGAAGAAATTGTTTGAGGAAGTCATTAAACAAATTAGAGATTAAAAGAGGAAAAAAATTATTTAGAAACTAAGTAGAAAAAAATGAGGTGAAACATAAAAACACAAGAGAACTCTCTAAGGCGTACACATACGCTTTTTTGCTGAGGTGGGATATGTTTGCACATGTGGAAAAAACTAATACCTAATTGTTATCCATAACCAATTAGTAAGTGCTTTTGTTTGTTAAAGAGATATAAGGTAATAACATGAAGTTTGTTTTGTTTGTTAAAAACTTATGTGAAATAGATAATAACAAATAAGCTATTTGTTAAAAACCAAACAAACAATCTTAATGAATTCAACATGTATTTGTTTTATTTATAACAACCAAGTGGGGCGAATATAGGATACCTAGTCAACTCATCTCATAAATATTTAAATATAAATAGATAGATACAAAGATGAAAATAATAATTAAAAACTCAATATAACTATGTCAACCTAAAAAGGAGCAAAAGTAATTGCGATAGCGGTTAATAAAGATTAAATATACATAACCTTTTTATCAAAGAATGCTTCGAGAGTGAGTAACCACACTCTTTAAACTTTCATAATACATTTATTTTGAGAATTTGGGATGGAAAATAGTTAGATATTTTGAATGGTACTTTCTTATAAAATTATCTTTTGTTGAAAATCTAACTCTATTAAAATTGGGATTTTAGGAACTGTAATAATATATAATGAATTGATTTATTAATTTACTACTATTTGTCGAATTACTGTTTTTATGATTGTTTGGATATATATTCTTTAAAAGATTGTTTTATTATATTTTATTGAATGATTGTTGTTATTATATATTCAAATAAAATATCATATTATAAATCTATATTTTCTTTAAAAGATTGTTGTATTACATTTTCTTGAATGATTGTTGTTGTTATATATTCAAATGAAATATCATATTGTAAATATATATTCTTTAAAAGATTATTTTATTATATTTTCTTGAATGATTGTTGTTATTATATTCAAATGAAATATTATATTATAAATTTGATTATACGAATATGATTGTTAAAAATATGAATTATTTTGATTGTGTGTGTTGGAGATGAGCTTACGCTCCATATAGATGAGTTTTAAACTTCACAAAGAGATGAAGTTTAAACTCCACATGGATGGGTCTTGTACCCCACATATAGATGAGTATTAAACTTCACAAAGATATAAGATTTAAACTCCACATAGATGGGTCTTGTATCCCACGTATAGATGAGTTTTAAACTTCACAAAGAGACGAGGTTTAAACTCCACACTGATGAGTCTTGTACCCCACATATAGATGAGTTTTAAACTGCACAATAAAATGAAGTTTAAACTCCACACAGATGGATCTTGTACCCCACACTGGATGAGCGGGTGCTCCACATGATGAAATAATACTCACTTTGCGGAAGTAGTATATCTCCATCATTGAATTGATTGAATATTTTCTGCAGAATTGATTGATTAATTGATGAGTTTTTATAGAAAAATCATAGTTATATCATGAATATTTTTAAAGAATATTTTTGGAAGAAGGTGGGTGCCATGATAGATTTTCCCGATTACCGCTCCGTTTGAGAACGATACTTGTTTTAAAATTATGTGTATTAATGTTCACTAGGATTTAGTATCTCATTAAAGTGTTGTTTTCAGATATTGAGACTGTTTGGGACGTCGAGAGTTGAGAAATGTGATTTCCTTCAATTAGGTTAGTAGATCAAGAATAAGTAGACATTTTGTCTACATCATACTTTATTTCGGGATTAGATACTATTTGCCCAGTTTTGAATATTTTAATTATTAAAGATTTTTCAATTGTAAGAATTTTTATTTTAAGATTTCATAACATTACTTCTTTTGTACAATTCATTATTTATTACAGTCCCTTATTCTCTTATATAAATTTAAAGTTTTTCCATTATTACCTCAATTGTTATACTCACGTAACTAGGTGTTACATGAGGACTGAACGTAGCCCATGTTAAGTGAACAAGTAAACGTCTTTTGTATGATCTTCGTATCCCTTCTCTATTAAATATCTTCCGTTCACATATCACATCTCATTTGATATTGCATTGATATACTTTATTTCTTAACATAACTCATCCAGAACATTCTTGTAGGATTCTAAGTGGGTATTTATCCTCCATTTATTCTTATTTTATAGTTTTAATTCCTATTTATCCTTATATATTTCTATTTTTACATATTTGACATGAGATAATAAAATAATGCAAATTGGTGGAATGTGATGTAATTTGGATGCAAAATATACCAGATTAAAGATGAAGACATTATATAAAGCTCCA
>PGTU02011575.1:0-17756 GCA_002896215.2 Cicer echinospermum | reverse complement strand
CCCAGTTAACTTAAACAATTTTCAAAACAAACGCACATTAAGTAAACAAGACATTAAGAGATTCCCCATTCTTAATACTCATTAACACTTAATGGTTTTTCAAATTCCACCACAAAACCAACCAAAACAAATTCTCACATTCAATCCATAATTCACACCAAAACACATCAATCAACAAACATCAAGTATGCACACGCCAAATACGATGAACACCACATCAACATAATAAATTTCATTTATCTCAAAATCTTATATACGTGGAGGTAAATTCATTTTTCCCAAAACAATACTCCAATCCTAACAAAATTCTTTCCTACACAACCACAAATTTAAGGCCCTAGATTGCAAACTTAAAAGTTTGGCAAGGAAGCCCTTACCTTAACGTTTAGCTCTAACGTTACGATTCGCACTATAATACGTGAGTAAATTCGGTTAAAATCTTCGCTGTCGCCAACGTCGCCTCCAAATTTTGTCCCCTAAGCACCGTGGCGTGGTAGTGAGCAACTTTTCCCTTCTAAACTCATATCGCGAAATTGAGCTTGGATCTAGAAGAAAACGAGGAGTTTGTGTTTGAATCCCTAATACCGTTTTTCTTCGTTTTCGAATCAAAGAGGCAAGAGTGGAGTTGAGAAATCTTGTTCTAACACTCACCCAACCTTGGGTTTCTAATCTTGAAAGAAGAAGCAACGAAAGACGAAATTGGAGGAAGAAGAGAGAATGTGGGTCTCGCGTAGGGAAGGAGAGAAAGACTGAATTCTGAATTTTTCTCCTTCCTCTTTCTTTGCTTTGTTTTTCCTTCCTTCCTATTTCCTTCTTTCCTTTATATAACCTTTTCTTTTCCTTTTCCTTCCTTCTAATTTCCTTCTTTCTATTCTCTCAAACAACATATATTACATATATATATATATATATTAGTATATATATATATATATATATATATATAATATATATTTCTAATTGTATTATATAATATACTTTCACCCGTAACGCATAAAATTCTCGTAAGGATTCATCACTTAATTTAATTTATCTATCGACGAGTATTCTAAACGGCATCAAATATCTTTTGATCATAAGACTCCAAATATTATTAACTTTGGCTAAAAAGCCCGAAGCCAAATTCCAAATACATTTAAAAATGCAAAATTGTACTTTAATTATGGTGGGTCTTTAAGAAAAACACTCCTGAAAAGGAGTACAAGTCTGGATTGACAAACTAAAAGAAAAACCTAATCAAACAAAGCTTAAGCCCATGTCATCGTCACTTTCTTCCTTTGCCTCTTCCTGCAAACACAAAATATGAAGCACATTCAGTTACTTATATACAATATCATATTAAGTAGCAAGTATGGACTGCATCAAGCTATAAGTTTTTAGTACATATACAATATGCAGTTAAATAAGTCCGCAGTGCTGATTACGAACTGCATATAATAATACTACATTAAACTCAATTAATGTAGAGAGCAAAATAATACCCAAAAATCTTATTACTAATTGTGGTTAATTAAGTCTATTTCATGTCTTTATACATCTAAAGGGTACAGTCTACCCGCATTAAAAAAATTAACCCCACTAATTATTGTCTAATCTGTTGAACATCGAGGTATACATTTAACACTACATTCAACAAAGCCTCTAAGAAATGATCATCCAAACTTGAAAATGTACACAAATTTCAAATTTACAATTGAAGTTTCAATAGTATTAGCTTAAAACATCAATAATAAATATCATTACTAAATATAACCTTAAGACAGAAACCTAATATAATGCATTACTAACAGTACCTTCTTGCCTCGGCGGCAGTGCGGCAGCTGCAGCGGCTCCAAGAGCAGCAGCGGCAGGAGCAATATCGGCAACATCGGCACCACAGCCGCGCCGCGTTCAAACGAGATCGTCAATGCTCTTATTCGGAGCAAGTTTGGCGAATAAGCTGGCCAGTATGATTCGACAGTGACGCCAGCAGCCTTCAAGATGGTTAATCTTCTCCGCCTACAAAAAAAAAGCAGAGAAATTTGAGATCTGAAAATGAGTTTGGTAAAATAGAAAGATGATTAAATGGAAGATAATAAACTAACGGTGATTGCGATCCGTATTGTGGAGCACCAAGATGGAGTAGATGCATGCTAACTCGCCGGCACTCTGGCTGCGTATAGATTGATCGCGAGCTGCTCCATATATCACGTCCATGTGGGTAAGATATATATATCACGTGTGTTATAAATATATAACATACATTATATATATATAATATTATATATATATGTGTATATTTTATATACATATATGATATATATATATCTATATATATATATATATATGACTGGATATTTATATTACACACAATGATATATATATATATATCACGTGTGTATATAGATATATATATCACGTGATTATATATATCTACACACATGGTTTATATAATACATATACACACGTGTGTGTATTACTTTATATTTGATAACTCTATTTTATTATATGAATGTGAATGGTGAAATGGCGAATTGGTGAAAGTCGAATGGTTTAGGGTTTAGGTGCTACACTCACTTAGATAAACATTTATAAACAAAACCAAGTGTCCCAGAAAACTTCCTGGAAGGAGTACAGTCTGGATTGACAAACTAAAAGAAAACCTAATCAAACAAACTAAAGCCATGTCATCGTCCTTTCTTCCTTGCCTCTTCCTGCAAACACAAAAATATGAAGCACATTCAGTTACTTATATACAATATCATATTAAGTAGCAAAGTATGGACTGCATCAAGCTATAAGTTTTTTAGTTAAATATACAATATGCATTTAATAAAGTCTGTGCAGTGCTGATTACGAACTGCATAACCTATAATAATACTACATTAAACTCAATTAATGTGAGAGCAAAATAATACCCAAAATACTATTACTAATTGTGGATAATTACACTCAAAGAACTATTAAGCTACAATTGATAGTTGAATTCCCAAATTTCAATGAAACTACACAATCAAATTACAATCTTGTTACCATAAAGCAATTAATATCTTGTTCTTGTCAGAAGCGAAATTACAAAATTTAATAGGTTTTTATAAATATTCCGAACTGGGCTCATACAACCCAGACAGCGGTAAATAAAAGTACAAGTCAAAAAAAATACAGCAAGCACAATAATCTTTCTATGTGTTCTAAAAACCTAAAGTCTATTTCATGTCTTATACATCTAAAGGGTTACAGTTACCCGCATTAAAAAAAATTAACCCACCTAATTAGTGTCTTAATCTGTTGAACATCGAGGTATACATTATAACACTACATTCAACAAAGCCTCTATGAAATGATCATCCAAACTTGAAAATGTACACAAAATTTCAATTTACAATTGAAGTTTCAATAGTATTAGGTTAAACATTCAATCAATAATATATCATTACTAAATATAACCCTTAAGACAGAAACCTAATATAAAGCATTACTAACAGTACCTTCTTGGCCTCGCAGCATGTGCGGCAGCTGCAGCGGCGCCACCAGCAGCAGCAGCAGCGGCAGATACGGCAACAGCGGCACCACCGGTAGCGCCAGCGTTCAAAAACGAGATCGTCAATGCTCTTATTCTGAGGATCAAAGCTTTCTACTTCTGCATAGACTTTTTATGCTTTAGTTTTCTTATAGAATATCTTTTTCTTTGTTGGAACTTCATCTGAGTACTACTAAGACTAAAAGCTTATTTGAATAGAGCATACACAAAGAAAATAATATGTTATACTGAATAATAAGCAAAAGACTGGAATTTTCCTTCCAATAGCTATCCCTCTCATATTAGCTGTTGAATTATCATCAGCCAATTCTTTTAAAAATAATGTATATAATTATAGTTTAACATAGTTCGGTTTAGTATTGTGAAGAGCGATATTTGCTTGGTACCAAGAACTAGTTTTAGAACTTAGAAATGAGAATCAATTATTTTAATCATGGTTCATGTTGGTTGTGGCGAAATGCCGGCTAGAACTGATGTTTTTTTTTTCTTTCCAGTTATATAAAATATGTTTAATTCAATGATTGATTATGTTGTGTTATGCTTGTTTCTTAAGTTCCTCGTTCTGTGGCTATATTTCAAGTCCTTCAAATCTTCAATGATATTTTTGGTTTATAATTTACATATATATGTTATTTATCAAGGATTCTGATTTGATGTCTTGTAATTTATACTTGATGGCACAGAATTTGAAATATTCTGATTGGGATAAGCTGGAAAAGATTCAAATGTAGGATGCTTGCATGTGCCAAAGTGACAAATCATTGGATTGATTTAGCTTTCTTACTTTCATTTCTACGTATGATATGCTTGATTGCTCGTTGCTCATTCAGTTAAGAACATAAAAACTTTCTATTTTTCTTTCCCCATTTTCAAGATTCCCGTCTCTTTTTGTGTCTACCTAATTCAGCATGCCTTGAATTATGTGTACTCCCAACACATTAATAAAAAATCTATAGGTTCAATCCGTACACATTAAGATTTGCTTGTTACTTTTACTACTTAATCTGCAACATTAGTGTCAGCTCTAATTTGGAACCCCTTGAATAAAATAGATTTTCTTTAACATGAAACCCTAATATGAAACCCTAAACCCGAAAAACCCTAAAACCCAAAACCCTAAACTCGAAACACTAAACTCGAAACTTTAACTCGGAAATTCCTAAACCAAAAATCTTAAATGGAAAACCCTAAACCCGAAGCTGAAATTCGAACACTCAATTTCTACGGCTCAAGTGCTTATGCTTTGATTGAATTGAACCTGAAACTCTAATCATGAAAGGACTAAACCCTAAAACCCATTGGATCTATACCTAGAACCATTTCCAAAATGTTTTCGAAAACGCGAAAATCTACCTAAAACCTCAGCCATAAACCCGAATTATTTCTAGTCTGGGTTACCCATTTACCATGTAAAGATTTTCTGATACCCTGAACTAGGACACCCTAAGATTTTGCCCTAAACACGAAACTATTAACTCATTAAAATTTGCACTTTGCAAAACCCTAACCCTAAATCCAGAATACTGAAACTCCTAAAAGCAAAACCCTAAAACCAAAAATCTTATACAAGAAATTCTATACCCTAAACCCATTAAACCTGAACACTAAACTCAAACTTAAACCAGAAATCCTAAACTAAACCGTAACACTAAACCCTAAAACCCTAACCTCGAAACCCTAAACCCGAACCTTAAACTTGATCCCGACACCCTAAACCTGAACTCTAAAAACTAAAACCCTGAATCCTGAAAACACTAAACCCTAAACCCGAAACGCTTAACCTGAAACCCTGAACCTGAAACTCTAATCATGAATCCCTAAACCCTAAACCCAAAACTAGAAACCCTATACCTAGAACCAAAAACCCAAAATCCGAAACGCGAAAATCTAAACCTCAAACCTCAAACCCTAAACCCGAAACCCAAAACTCTAAACCCGATAACAAAAACTGTAAACCCGAAA
The DNA here is from genome assembly GCA_002896215.2 of Cicer echinospermum. Lineage (NCBI taxonomy): Eukaryota > Viridiplantae > Streptophyta > Magnoliopsida > Fabales > Fabaceae > Cicer > Cicer echinospermum. The sequence continues at coordinate 12,277 of PGTU02011575.1, read as the reverse complement.
TCCTAAACCTGAAACCCTAAACTTAATACCCTAATCCTGAAACCCTAAACACGATACCTTTAACTCGAAACCCTAAAATTGAAACCTTAATGTCGAAACACTAAACCCTAAATCCAGAAACTCGAAACCCTAAACGCAAAACCGTTAACCCAAAATCTTAAACAAGAAATTCTATACCCGAAACCCGAAACCCAAAACTCTAAACCTGAAACGCCTAAACTCGAAAATCCTTAAACCAGAAACCCTAAACCCTAAACCTTAAAACCCTTAAACCTTAACCTAAACCGAAAACCAAATCCTAAACCCGAAACCTTTAAACCGAATCCGAAACGCTTAATCTGAAACCTTAATCTTGAAACCCTAAACCCGAAAACATTAAACTCGGAAATTAAACCCGAAAATCCTAAACCCAAAAATCTAAATTCAAAATCCGAAACCTGAAATCCTAAATGCTTAACCTGAACCCTAATTCGAAACCCTAAATCTGAAAACCAAAACCCGAAACAATTAACCAAAAAACCTAAATCCAACCCTAAACTCTAACCATAACCTAAAAAATCTAAACTCGAAACCCTAAACCCAAAAATCTAAACTCAAAAACCCTAAATCCAAAAATCTAAACTAGAACCTAACCCGAAATCCTCGAAATCCTAAGCTAACTTGAAATCCTGAATCCCAAAACCCTAAACACGAAACCCCATAACATGAAACTCTAACTCGAACCCTAAATTAGAAAATCTTAATCCCGAAACCCTAAACCTGAAACCTTAAACCTAAATCCAGTAACCCTAAAACTCGAAGTCCCAAAGCCTTAACCCTAAACCCAAAATCCTAAACCATAAACCTTAAACCTGGAAACCATAAACCGAAAGCAAATTCCCTAAACCGAAACCCAAAACCGTTAAAAACTGAAATACGAAACCCTTTAACCTGAACCACTTAATCTTGAAAACCAACACCCTAACCTGAAACACTAAAATCGGAACTTCAACTCGAAATCCTAAACACAAAATCTAAACTCGAAACCCTATACCCGAAATCCTAAATGCTAACCTGAACCTTTGATTCCAAAACCCTAAATCGAAACCCTAAACCCTAAACCCGAAACGCTTAACCTGAAACCTGAAACCTAACCTAAACCTGTAATCATGAAACCATAACCCTAAACCCAAAACAAGTACCCTATACTAGAACCAAAAAACCAAATACCCAAAAACTGAAACGCGAAAAACTTAAACCCTAAACTTCAAAACCCTAAACCCGAACCCAAAACTCTAAACCCAAACCAAAACTCTAAATCCGAAAATCCTAAACCCGAAACCATAAACCCGAAAACCCTAAACTTGAATTCGCGTACTCTAAACCTAAAACCCTAAACCCAAAACCGTAATCCTGAAACACTTAACCTGAATGCCTAACCACGAAACCCATAACTCGAAACCCTAAAACTAAAACTTAAATGTTTGAAACCCGAAACTCGAAACCCAAAACAAGAAACCTAAAACCTTAATCCAGAAACCCTAAACCCAAAACCCTAAACCCAAAATCCTAAACTAGAAATTCCCAAACCCGAAACCCCTAAACTTGATACCCTAAACTTGAAACCGAAAATCTTAAACCCGAATCCCTAAGCATGAAACCTAAACCCTAAAACCAAAAAAACTCGAAACCCGAAACTCAACCCCCAAAACAAGAAACTTTAAACCTAAATCAAGAAACTCGAAACCTAAACCCAAAACCCTAAACCCAAAATCCGAAACTAAGAAATCCTTATACCCGAAACCCAAAAAAATCCTAAATCCCAAATTCACTTAACCCGTAACCAGAACAACCCTAAATCAAAAAATCTAAACCCGAAACCCTAAACCCGAAATCCAAAATGCTAAACCTTAAACCCTAAACCCTAGGAACCCTAAATCCTGAAACCCTAATCCAAACCCTGTATTCGAAACGCTTAACCTGAAACCCTAAACTCAAAACCCTATACTCATAAACCCTAAACCCTAAACCGTAAATCCTAAACCGTAAATCCTAAACCCAAAACTCTAAATCCCCAAAACTTCTAAACTCCAGACCCTAACTTGAGTCCCGAAAACCCCCTAAACCTAAAACCCTAAACCTCCTAAAACGCTAAATCAAACCCTAAACTGTAAACCGTAAACCCTAAACACTAAACCGTAAATCGTAAACCCTAAAACCCTAAACTCTAAATCCCCAAACTGTAAACCCCAAACCCTAAACTTGAATCTCGAAACCCTAAGCCAGAAACCCTACACCTAAAACCCTAATCTTGAAACACTTAACCCGAAACCCTAAACACAAAACCCAAAACATGAAAACATAAACTGAAAACCATTAAACTCGAAACCCTAAACTTAAACCTTAATCGTGAAACCAACTCGAATCCTAAACTTCAAACCTTCAATTTGAAACCCTAAACCCCAAACCCTAAACTCAAAACTGAAACCCTTTAAACCAGATTAACCTAAATTCCAGAAACCTAAACTCAAACGAAAACCCGAAACCAGAAACTAAAAACTAAACCCCAGAAAACCCTAAACTCGAAACCCTAAACCCAAAATCGAAACCAGAAATCCTAAACCCGAAATAAAACTGAAACCTAAAACCCAAAAATCCTAAATCCTAACTCCTGAAACCCTAAACCCTAAACCCAACACTACAAACCCTAACCTAAAACAAAAAACCTAAAACCCGAAACCTAAAACCCTTAACCCCAAACCCAAAACTCTTAACCAGAATCTCTAAACTGGAAACCCTAAACTTGAATCCTGAAACCGTAAACCTAAAACCCTTAACTAGAAACCTAAACAGAAACCCAAAAACATGAAACCCTAAACTCGAAACCCTAAATCGGAAACCTAATCCTGAAACCTAAACTTGAAACTTAAAACCCAAATCCAGAAACCCTAAACTCGAAACATTAAACCCAAAAACCCTAAAACCAAAATCCTAAACCCTCAACTCTAACCCCTAAATCGGAAACCCTAAATTCGAAAACCAAAATCGTAAACCCAAAACCCTAAAACCGAAATCTGAAACCCTTAACCTGAAACCCTAATCTTGAAACCCTAAATCCGAAACCCTAAACTCGATACACTAAACTCGAAACATAAACCCGAAATCCTAAACCCAAAAATCTAAACTCGAAACCCTAAACCCGAAATCCTAAATCCGAAATCCTAAACCCGAAACCATAAACCCGAAACCCTAAACATGAATCCCGAGACTCTAAACCTGAAACCCAAAACCCAAAACCGTAATCCTGAAACACTTAACCTGAAAGCCTAACCACGAAACCCTTAACTCGAAACCCTAAAACTAAAACTTTAATGTTCAAACCCGAAACTCGAAACCCAAAACAAGAACCTTAAACCTAAACCAGAAGACCCTAAACCCAAAACCCTAAACCCAAAATCCTAAACTAGAAATCCCAAACCTGGAAACCTTAAACCTGATACCCTAAACTCGAAACCGAAAATCTTAAACCCGAATCCCTAATCATGAAACCCTAAACCCTAAAACCTAAACTTGAAACCCGAAACTCAACCCAAAACAAGAAACTTTAAACCTAAATCAAGAAACTCTAAATCCTAAACCCAAAACCATAAACCCAGAATCCGAAACAAGAAATCCTATACCCGAAACCAAAAAATCCTAAATCCCAAATCACTTAACCCATAACCAAAAATCCTAAATCAAAAAATCTAAACACGAAACCCTAAACCCGAAATCCAAAATGCTAAACCTGAAACCCTAATCCCAAAACCCTAAATCCGAAACCCTAAACCCTGAACCCGAAACGCTTAACCTGAAACCCTAAACTCAAAACCCTATACCTCATAAACCCTAAATCCTAAACCCTAAACCGTAAACCGTAAACCATAAACCGTAAATCCTAAACCCAAAACTCTAAATCCCCAAATCTCTAAACTCTAGACCCTAAACTTGAATCCCGAAACCCTAAACCCTAAACCCAAAAATCTAAACTCGAAACCTTAAACCCGAAATCCTAAATACTAAACCTGAAACCCAAATAAAAACCCTAAACACGAAACCCAAAACATGAAACCGTAAACTCGGAACCCTAAATCGGAAACCTTAATCCTAAAACACTAAACCTGAAACCTTAAACCTAAATCCAGAACCCTAAACTCGAAAACCCTAAACCAAAACCCTAAACCCTAAACCCAAAATCCTAAACCCTAAACCCTAAACCCAAAATCCTAACCCTAAACCCTAAACCTGAAACCCGAAACCCGAAAACCAAAATCCTGAACGTGAAACCCTAAAACCAAAATCTGAAACCCTTAACATGAAACCCTAATATTGGAACCCTAAACCCGAAACCCTAAACCCAAAACCCTAAACCCGAAACACTAAACTCGAAACTTTAACTCGAAATCCTAAACCCAAAAATCTAAACTCGAAACCCTAAACCCGAAACCCTAAATTCGAAACACTAAACCCTAAACCCGAAACGCTTAACCTGAAACCTGAAACCCTAAACCTGAAACTCTAATCATGATTCCCTAAACCCTAAACCCAAAACTAGAAACCCTATAGCTAGAACCAAAAACCCAAAATCCGAAACGCGAAAATCTAAACCCCAAACCTCAAACCCGAAACCCAAAACTCTAAACCCGATACCAAAAACTGTAAAACCCGAAACCCTAAACCTGAAACCCTAAACTTAAAACCCTAATCCTGAAACCCTCTAAAACACGAAACCTTTAAACTCGAAACCCTAAAATTGAAACCTTAATGTCGAAACCCTAAACCCTAAATCCAGCTCGAAACCCTAAACGCAAAAAACCGTAAACCCAAAATCTTAAACAAGAAATTCTATACCCGAAACCCTAAACCCAAAACTCTAAAACCTGAACACTAAACTCGAAAACTTAAACAGAAATCCAAAATCCTAAACCCTAACCCTAAACCCTAAACCCTAAACCCTAAACCTGAAACCTGAAACCTGAAACCCTAAACCTGAAACCCTAAACCCGAAACCTTATACTTGAATCCCGACACCCTAAACCTGAAACTCTAAAACTAAAACCCTAATCCTGAAGCACTTAACTCTGAACCCTAAACACGAAACCCTTAACTTGAAACCTAAAAATGAAACCTTAATGTTGAAACCCTAAACCCAAAACTCAAAAATCCAAACCCAAAACCAAAAACCTTAAACCTAAATTCAGAAACTCTAAAGTCGACACTCAACACCCAAAACCCTAAACCTAATACCCTTAACTCGAAACCCAAAATCCTTAACCTGAAACCCTAATATTGAAACCCGAAACCAGAAACTTTAAACCTAAATCCAGAAACGCTATACTCGAAACCCTAAACCCAAAATCCTAAACCAGAAATCTTAAACATGAAATCCTAAACTAAAAATTCTAAATCCTAAACCCTAAACCCGAAATCTAAAACCGTTAACCTGAAACCCTAATCCTGAAATCCTTATCCCGAAACCCTAAACCCAAACATAGAAATCCTATACCTAGAACAAAAAACCCAAAACCCGAAACCCTAAATCCTAAACCCAAAACTCGAAACCCTAAACATGAAACCCTATACTTGAAACCCTAAATCAGAAACCTTAATCCTGAAACCCAAATAAAAACCCTAAACACGAAACCCAAAACATGAAACCGTAAACTCGAAACCCTAAATCGGAAACCTTAATCCTAAAACACTAAACCTGAAACCTTAAACCTAAATCCAGAAACCCTAAACTCGAAACCCTAAACCCAAAACCCTAAACCCTAAACCCAAAATCCTAAACCCTAAACCCTAAACCCAAAATCCTAAACCCTAAACCCTAAACCTGAAACCCGAAACCCGAAAACCAAAATTCTAAACGTGAAACCCTAAAACCAAAATCCGAAACCCTTAACATGAAACCCTAATATTGGAACCCTAAACCCGAACCCTAAACCCAAAACCCTAAACCCGAAACACTAAACTCGAAACTTTAACTCGAAATCCTAAACCCAAAAATCTAAACTCGAAACCCTAAACCGAAACCCTAAATTCGAAACACTAAACCCTAAACCCGAAACGCTTAACCTGAAACCTGAAACCCTGAACCTAAAACTCTAATCATGAATCCCTAAACCCTAAACCCAAAACTAGAAACCTTATACCTTGAACCAAAAACCCAAAATCGCGAAACGCGGAAAATCTAAACCCCAAACCTCAAACCCGAAACCCAAAACTCTAAACCCGATACCAAAAACTGTAAACCCGAAACCCTAAACCTGAAACCCTAAACTTAAAACCCTAATCCTGAAACCCTAAAGACGAAACCTTTAACTCGAAACCCTAAAATTGAAACCTTAATGTCGAAACCCTAAACCCTAAATCCAGAAACTCGAAACCCTAAACGCAAAACCGTAAACCCAAAATCTTAAACAAGAAATTCTATACCCGAAACCCTAAACCCAAAACTCTAAACCTGAAACACTAAACTCGAAACTTAAACCAGAAATCCAAAATCCTAAACCCTAAACCGTAAACCCTAAACCCTAAACCCTAAACCCTAAACCTGAAACCTGAAACCTGAAACCCTAAACCTGAAACCCTAAACCCGAAACCTTATACTTGAATCCCGACACCCTAAACCTGAAACTCTAAAACTAAAACCCTAATCCTGAAGCACTTAACTCTGAACCCTAAACACGAAACCCTTAACTTGAAATCTAAAAATGAAACCTTAATGTTGAACCCTAAACCGAAACCCAAAACCCGAACTCGAAACCCAAAAACAAAAAACCTTAAACCTAAATTCAGAAACTCTAAAGTCGACACTCAAACCCAAAACCCTAAACCTAATACCCTTAACTCGAAACCCAAAAATCCTTAACCTGAAACCCTAATATTGAAACCCGAAACCAGAAACTTTAAACCTAAATCCAGAAACGCTATACTCGAAACCCTAAACCCAAAATCCTAAACCAGAAATCTTAAACATGGAAATCCTAAAACTAAAAATTCTAAATCCTAAACCCTAAACCCGAATCTAAACCGTTAACATGAAACCCTAATCCAGAAATCCTTATCCCCGAAACCCTAAACCCAACATAGAAACCCTATACCTAGAACAAAAACCCAAAACCCGAAAACCCTAAATCCTAAACCCAAAACTCGAAACCCTAAACATGAAACCCTATACTTGAAACCCTAAATCAGAAACCTTAATCCTGAAACCCTAAACCTAAAACCTTTAACCTAAATCCAAAAACCCTAAACTCGAAATCCTAAACCCAAAACCCAAAACCCTAAACCTTAAACCCTAAATCCGCAAACCCAAATCCTAAACCCGAAACCTTAAAACTGAATCCGAAACGCTTAATCTGAAACCCTAATCTTGAAACCCTAAACATTAAACTCGAAACTTAAACCCGAAATCCTAAACCAAAAAATCTAAATTCAAAATCCGAAACCTGAAATCCTAAATGCTAAACCTGAAACCCTAATTCCGAAACCCTAAATCTGAAACCCAAAACCCGAAACAATTAACCCAAAACCCTAAATCCGAAACCCTAAACCCTAAACCATAAACCCAAAAATCTAAACTTGAAACCCTAAATCCAAAAATGTAAACTAGAACCCTAAACCCGAAATCCTCGAAATCCTAAATGCTAAACTTGAAATCCTAATACCAAAACCCTAAACACGAAACCCGTAACATGAAACCCTAACCTCGAAATCACAAATTAGAATCTATCCGAAACCTAAACCTGAAACCTTAACCTTAAATCCCATAACCCTATAACCGAAGCCAAACCCTAAACCCAAAATCCCCTAAACCATAAACCTACACCTGAAACCATAAACCCGAAAAGCAAATTCCCTAAACCGAAACCAAAACGTAAACGAAATACGAAACCCTTAACCTGAAACACTTTAATCTTGAACCTAACCTGAAACAAAAATGGAACTTCCAACTCGAAATCCCTAAAACAGAAAATCTAAACTCGAAACCCTATACCGAAATCTAAAGCTAACCTGAAACCTTGATTCCCAAAACGCCTAATCCCTATCCCTACCCGAAGACGCTTAACTTGAAACCTGAAACCCTAAACCTAAAAAACTCTAATCATAACAAAACCTAAACCCGAAACCTAACCGAAATTTATACTGACCGACACCCATAAACCTGAATCTAAACTTAAAACCCGTAATCCTGAAGCACTTAGCTGAACCCTAAACACACGAAACCCTTAACATTGAACCTAAAATGAAACCTTAATGTGAAACCTCAACCCAAAACCAAAAACCAAACCCAAAACCAAAAACCTTAAACTAAATTCGAAACTCTAAAGTCGACACTTCAAACCAAAACCCTAACCTAATACCTAACTCGAGAACCAAAACCTTTACCTGAAACCCTAAGATAAACCCGAAACCAGAAAACTTAAAAAACCTAATCCAAAACGCTATAGCTCGAAACCCTAACCCAAATCCTAACCAGAATCTTAAACATGAAACCTAAACTAAAAATTCTAAATCCTAAACCCTAAACCCGAAATCTAAAACACGTTAACCTGAAACCTAATCCAGAAATCCTTATCCCGAAACCAAACAACATAGAAACCTATACCTAGAACAAAAAACCAAAACCCTAAACCTAAACCTCAAAGCTCGAAACAAATGAAACACTATACTTGAAACCAAATCAGAAACCTTAACCTGAAACCCAAAAAAAAACCTAAACACGAAACCCAAAACATGAAACCGAACCGAAACCCAAATCGGAAACTAAACCTAAACCACTAACTAAACATTAAACCAAATCCAGAAACCCTAAACTCGAACCCTAAACCCAAACCCTAAACCCCTAAACCAAAACCTAACCTAAACCCTAAACCACTAAAAAACCCTAAACCGAACCGAAACCATAAACCAAAATCCTAAACGTGAAACCATAAAACCAAATCCAACCCTTAACTGAAACCCTAATATTGGAACCTAAAACCGAACCCTAAACCCAAAACCCTAAACCCGAAACACTAAACTCGAAACTTAACTCGAAATCCTAACCCAAAAATCTAAACTCGAAACCTAAACCCAAACCTAAATTCGACCAACACTAACCCTAAACCGAAACGCTTAACCTGAAACCTGAAACCCTGAACCTAAACTCTAATCATGAATCCCTAAACCAACCCAAAAAAACCTATACCTTGACCAAAAACCCAAAATCCGAAACGCGAAAAATCTAAACCCCAAACTCAAACCCAAACCCAAAACTCTAAACCGATACAAAACTGTAAACACCGAAACCCTAAACCTGAAACCTAAACTAAAACCTAATCCTGAACCCTAAGACGAAACTTTAACATCCGAAACCCTAAAATTGAAACCTTAATGTCGAACCAACCCTAAATCAGAAAACTCGAAACCTAACGCAACCAGTAAACCCAAATCTTAACAAGAAATTCTATACCCGAAACCCTAAACCCAAAACTCTAAACTGAACACTAAAACTCGAAACTTAAACACAAAACCAAAATCCTAAACCTAAACCTAACCTAAACCCTAAACCCTAAACCATAAACCTGAAACCTGAAGCCTGAAACCTAAACCTGACCCTAACCGCGAAACTTATACTTGAAATCCGACATCCCTAACCTGAACTCTAAAACTAAAACCCTAATCCTGAAGACTTAACTCTGACCCTAAACACGAACCTTAACTTGATAACCTAAAAAATGAAACCTCATGTAGAACCCTAAAAACCGAAACCCAAAACGAAATCGAACCAAAACAAAAACTAAGCCTAAATCAGAAAATCTAAAGTCGACACTCAAAACCAAAACCAAACCTAAACTCTTAAACTCGAACCCAAAATCTTAACCTGAACCCTAATATTGAAACCCCGAACATAACTTAAAACTAATCGAAAGCTTACTGAAACCCTAAACCAAAATCCTAAACAGAAATCTTAAACATGAAATCCTAACTAAAAATTCTAAATCCTAACCCTAAACCGAAATCTAAAACCGTTACATGAACCTAATCCAGAAATCCTTATCCCGAAACCCTAAACCCAACATAGAACCCTATACCTAGAACAAAAAAACCAAAACCCGAAACCCTAAATCCTAAACCCAAAACTCGAAACCCCTAAACATAAACCTAAATACTTGAAAACCTAAATAGAACCTTACCTGAAACCCTAAACTAAAACCTTTAACCTAAAATCCAAAAACCCTAAACTCGAAATCCTAAACCCCAAAACCAAACCCTAAACCTTAAAACCCTAAATCCGCAAACCCAAACCTAACCCGAAACCTTAAAAACTGAATCCGAACGCTTATCTAAACCCTAATCTTGAAACCCTAAACAAAAACTCGAAACTTAAACCCGAAATCTAACCCAAAAAATCTAAATTCAAAATCCGAAACTGAAATCCTAAATGTAAAACTGAAACCTAATTCCGAAATCCTAAATCTGAAACCAAACCCGAAACAATTACCCAAAACCTAAATCGAAACCCTAAACCTAAACCATAAACCAAAATTAAACTGAACCCTAAATCCAAAAATGTAAATTAGAACCTAAACCCGAAATCTCGAAATCCTAATCTAAACTTGAAATCCTAATACCAAACTAAAACCGAACACCTGTACATGAAACCCTAAACTCGAAACCCTAAAAGAAATCTTACTCCGAAACCCTAAACCTGAAACCTTAAACCTAAATCCAGTAACCTAAACTCGAAGCCCAAAACCTAAACCCAAAATCCTAAACATAAACCTAACCTGAAACATATAACCCGAAAAGCAATTCTAAACCGAAACCCAAAACCGTAAAACCGAATACGAAACCCTTAACCTGAACCACTTATCTTGAAACCTAAACCTGAAACACTAAAATTGGAACTTATAACTCGATCCATTAAACGAAAACTAAACACCGAACCCCTATACCGATCTAATGCTAAACCTGAAACCTTGATTCAAAAACCAAATCCGATACCCTAAACCCAAACGCTTAAACTTGAAAACCTGAAACCCTAAACCTAAAACTCTAATCATGAAACCATAAACCTAAACTCCAAACTTAGAAACCTATTACTGAACAAAAACCAATAACCTCAAAAACTGAAGACGCTGAAAACTTAAATCCTAGCCCATACCTACAAGACCCTAAAACTCTAAACCGAACCAAAACTCTAAACCTCCAAATCAAAAACCTAACCATAAAACCGAAACTAACCACTAAACTTTGAATCGGAGACTCTAAAGCCTGACAAACGCTACCCAATAAACCTGAATTCTGAAACACTTAACTGAATGCTGACCAGAAACCCATAACTGTCGAAAACCCTAAACTAAATACTAAATGTTGAAATACCGGAACTGAACCAAAAAAGAACCTTAAACCTTAATCAGAAGCCTAAGACCTCAAACCCTAAACCCAAAATCCCTAGAACTGAGAAAATCCTAAACAAATAAAACTTGTACCCTAAACTTGAAACCGAAAACTTCAACCCCGATCCTAAGCATGAAACCCTAACCCTAAAACCAAAATCTCGAAACCCCGATAACCAACCCAACAAGAATAAACCTAAATCAAGAGAACTCGAAACCTACCCACCTAAACCCAAATCCCGAATAAGATTTATACCCGAAACAAAAATCCCTAAATCCCAGAATCATCTTAACCCGTAACCAGACCCTAATTCAAAAAATTAACCAACCCTAAATCCCAAATCCAAAAGCTAATACCGGAAACCCTAACCCAGAACCCTAAATCGAAACCCTGAAACCTCTGGTAACCCGAACGCTTACCTGAACCCTAAATCAAAACCCTATAATTCATAGAACCACTAACCCTAATCCGTAAACTAAACCGTAATCATAAATCCCATAATGCTATCCAAAACTTAAAGCCAGACCTAAACTTGAGTCCCCGAAAATACCCTACCTTAACCCAAACTTAAAAACTATATACCCTAAAACGCATAATTCAAACCCTAAACTGTAAACTCGTAAGACCTAAACTAAACGTATCGTAAAACCTAAACCGTAAACTCTAAATCCCAAACTAACTGTAACCTCAACCCTAAAATCTTGAATGCTCGAAACCCCTAGCCAGAAACCCAACACCTTAAAACCCTAAGTTGACACACTTAACCGAAACCCTTAAACATACCCAAAAACATGAAAACATAAAATCGAAACATTTAATTCGAAACCTAAACTTGGTACATTAAATCGTTCAAATCCTTTAACTCGCAATT